>ML415677.1:0-19310 GCA_005239525.1 Nicotiana knightiana | reverse complement strand
TTTTTTTTCCCCTCCCCCCCCCCCCCCCACAACCCAAGTCCTTCAGGGCAATTGTTAGTTGTTATACGAGAGTTTAAATATAAGAACAGATATGTACTTAAGGGTGGTAAGTGGATCGGTCCGTTCAGAATCGGTCCAGAACAGCGGACCAAACAGATTTTTGGACCTAAGCGGGCCTTAACCGGTTAGAACCGGGACCGTGGGGGTGGGCCGGTCTTCTGGGCCGGTTCTTCAAAAAAAGACCGCAAGACCGGGACCGTTTGAGACTGGGACTGGACCGATCTTTGGCGAGCCTAATCCCAACGGTCATAATTTAAAAAAAGAAATGGACAGTTGGGCTTGTAAAAAACTGGTCGGTGGCTTTTAAAAAATAGCCGTTGGCTATTTATAACATTTAACCCCCCAACTTTTTTTTAACCCCAAACTTTTTATAATTACACTTTTTTCCTTTTTTCACCTATAAATACCCCTCATTCTTTCATTTTTCTTACAAAATCATCAATCTATCACAATCTCACTCTAAAATTCTTCTATAATTGCTACTATTGCTTACTGTATTGTTACAATTTGTAAAAAAAAATTGTGAAGTTGTTGAATTGAAGTCCTCAAGTCTTCAACGATAATCAATTTTCAACAAGTTGTTCGTCAATTCGGTAAACTCGTTCCAACTCGTAAGTTTTAATATTATAGTTTTGTTTGTTTTATTTACTTTGTATTGCTTGATTACTTAAGATGGCTTATTCCTTAAAAAAATATTTAATAAAAATAAGAGAAAATCCAAGAGGAGCTTATCTAGTGGTCAGTCTGTTCCTCCACCGCTTCCCCCAGCTCCCCGAAACAAATCTCATATTCGTCCTACACTTGCTATTCTTGATAGCAATAATAGTTTATTACAATTTATCGAGAGTCAATTTTTTCATAATATTGCACCCGGTGAACAATTAGACCATGAATTAATGAATGCTCTTTATGCTAATCCAACTATTGATGAAAATGATGATAAAGAAATATATTTTGATGAAACTCAACTGGATGATGATACATGATCGGTTCCAAACCTACATCACTATAGAGTAGCGAGGATGGTCGATGCAGTTTTACCCAACAAGGTCGGGATCGATTTCCACAGGGAGTTAATTGATTTGAAATTTGGTATTTATCTAAATCTAAATGCATGTGTTGTTCCTAATTGCACTTCCAAACATGATTATGATGATTCTACTTCTACTTCTATTTATATTGTATGCTAAGATTAAAGTTAAGTACAATATTTTTGGTGATAGTTTTCAAGTGTTTAAAAGGACTAGGGTAGTGACTTCTGCCTAGGTGGATACCTAACGGGTAGCAAGAATCTAGGGCAAGCTTGATTTGGGGTCGTAATATAGCCATCACACCCAAATACTCACTCTATACATCTCGGTAGTTTGAGTGATTTTGCCCAATTTGGCATTCCCAAGTCCAAATGGATATTCATTCAATCCAAGTGATACTAGCTCAAGTTGGGTATTACTATCTCTAGGTTTAGCCCTTTAATTTGGGCTATCAATTTCTTGAGTTCACCCCAATTTCTTGTTAGCCTAGTTTTCCTAGACGTAGTCCCTCTTTCTCAAGAAGAGACCAAGTCAAAAAGGCATGAATCAGTGTTTGCAACCACTAATTTTACAATTCTAGCATGAACTAGGCTAAATATCACTAACCCATAAACAATCAAGACCTAAAATTCAAGACCCATTAAATACCTACACTAGGGTTGGGTCACAACCCTAGCTATGGGCCTAGCTACTCATAATAATAGCAGAATCAAAGATAAAGAGGAGATATAATCCATAATATTAAAATAAAAGATGAAAATCTAATGTTTGAAGGTAAATCTTGTACAAAATTGTCCAAATAAGAAAACTAGTCGTCTCACGTACTCAGCAAAAACATAACATAACCTAAAATTGACAAAAAGATCTATTTATACAAGGCTGAAATTTTCGGACAAAAATGCTCCTGCAGGGGTTTCGCGGCCGCGTAGTTTTGATCGGGGTCCTCGTTTCTTCACTTCAGGGTCTGGGTTGAACCTTGTTTCGGGACCCCGTAATTTCCATCGCGTCCGCCTGAGAGACTTCTGCGGCCGCGTAATTTTGACACGGACCGCCCTTCTCATTTATGCTTGAATTATGCACTCTCTGATCCTTAGCAACCGCGGTCCGCGAAATTTCAATCGCGACCGCTAAATTACTTTCGGCCGCCTCTTTCTGACGCGGCCTGTGTTCATATTTGTGCCCAAAAACCATCTCTCTGATTCTCCTTTTCGTGGTCCGCGAATTAATGGCCGCGTCCGCGTTGATACTTACGCGGCCGCACTTTTCTGTCGCGAACCGCGTTCCACACCTCTTGGGCCAGTCTTGGTTTTTGTTCAAGTTTGACTCCTTTATGAGAGTTGATTATGGCTTCTTTGGCTTATTTTGAACAATCCCTGCAAGAAAGCATATTCAGTTAGTTTTCGGGAATACCTTTACGCATTCTTGGCCCAAAACACAAGTAAAGAGAGCAAATAATAGGTAAAAATTCCTACTTATCAATACACCAACTAGTCATGCTCCTGAAGTTAACCCAACTAGTGATAATCCAAATGCTGCCCTATCTGATACTCCTGTTATTGCCCTTACTTTTTCTAGACAATGTACCAAACGGATGGAAACATGTATTGTTTGGCCATATTTTACTCAACTAATTTCAGAAAGTAAGGCTAAGTGTAAAACTTGTGGCAAGTAGTTAGCTTTTAAATATTTTAGATCGGGGGGATGAGAACTTTGGCTAGACACATATTGATACACCCTCAAGATAGAGTCAGATATCTTTATATGAAAGCTTTGTCCGAGGGAAAAAATGTACCTACTCCTAGTCAGGCTGACCCTAGTACCGGGTCAAATCAATTTCAACCGGGAATTAACACCGTTACCAGTGATATTTTATATTATGATCCAAAAAAAGATCGGCAAGAATTGGCAAAAATGGTAATTGTTATGTGCTTACCTTATAGTTTTCCTTATGACCCCAGCTTTGTACATTATATTAGAAAAGTTTTTAATCTTACTTATAAGGTTTTCCTCGCACAACCGTAAAGAATGATATTTATAAATATAAACATGAATATGAAAAGTATTTGCGCTATTTATTTACTCATATAAACTGTCGTATTGCTATACAACTGATATTGGTAGAAGTGGTAACGACTGTGATTACCTTACTTTTCCCGATCATTGGATTGATGATGATTAGATAATGCAAAAGCAAATTATTGCTTATAGAATAATTAAATCACGTCACACAGGGCAGTTTATTTCTAGCACAGTTACAGATATTTATAGATATTTTTGCACTAGTAATAACATAATGTTAGTTTCAATGGATAATGCTACTAGTAACACAAATGCTATATCCTTGCTTACCACTACGCTAAATCCTGCATTTAGTAATATTTTTTATGTTAGATGTATTTATCATATTTACCATTTAATTGTGGGTGATGGTATGAGAATTTTAAATATTGAAATTGAAAAGGTTAAATGGTTTTTAACTGACTTTTTTATTCAAACCGTAGAAGTAGGCTTAGAGAATATTTTAAAAGATGCGATGAATTGAGAAAGAAAGGTTCCTAAACCTTATCCAATTAGATGGAATTACATGTATGAAAATTTGATTGTTGCATCTTGCATATGAATATAAAAATCCCATAAACTCATCATTTAATGCACATGTAAGTGATGATAATGAACATCTTATGAATGAGGATTGGGCTAATGTTAAAATGCTTGTAGATTTTTCAGAATTTTTTTATATTTCTACAAATGAATCTTCTAGGCAATATTATCGTACTATTTCTAATTATTTAGTTTATATTGCAGAATTGAAAATTTGTTTGCTCATTTTTCAGAGAATGGGAAAATTTATACACTTGCTATTGATTCTATGAGAAAAAAGTTTAAAAAATATTTTTTCCTTATTTCCCCTATTTATGGTGTTACTGCTTTGTTAAATCCTACAACGAAATTAGGAGGTCCTCAATTTTGGTATAAAACTGTTTATAATGGTTTAGTACTTGAAAATGAGGAGTTGTCTCAACTTCTGGAAGCAATAGCCTCAATTAGAATAAATACTCAAACTAATTATAATGCCTATCAAGTTGCATTAGATCATGCTAGACCAAATGTTCCAACTCCTTCTTCTGATTCACAATCATCTAAAAGAACTGCGGGAGTAAGACCACTTAGTGCTTGAGCGGGGTTTAGGGGTTCTCAAAGTTCTAGTAATAGTGATTTTTCACAACTAAATGAGCTTGAAGTTTATTTGTCGCAGGGAATTGAGGAAGTGAATCCCGACGGCTTCTTTAATGGTTTAGAATGGTAGAAGGACAAAGAAAAATACTTTCCGATTCTTTCAAGGATGACCCGAGATATTTTAACTATTCAAGCTTCAACAGTGGCATCGGAGAGCGCTTCCAGTCAAGCAAGACTTCAACTTGGTGATTATAGAGCGTCTATGGGGGAGAGCTTGGAAAACTCAGTACCTTTCAGAGATTGGATTCGTTTGGAAAGAAGATATTTTGGACTTGCTGAATCACAACCAGAGGTAGACGAAACTTACGAAGAATTGCTAGCTGAACTTGCGGAGGATTCTTCTTCGCCTGGAAGCGGTGATGACCAAGCTTCTTTTCCGCCACCACTAACGAAAATTCCTCCGAACCTTGAATGATTTATGAAGTTTGTAAGAGATACCATGAAACTTGTATGAACAAAAATTATTATGTAACTATGTATTATGTAACTATGTATTATGTAACTTGTATTTTGGCACATCTTGATTAGTTTCTTTTTCTTCTCAATGGTGTTATTAGCACCTTGTTGTGCTCATTCCATAGGGGGAGGAAGACTAAGAAAGATATTGCCATATTCTTTTAATGCTATAATAAAGTTATAACGCATTGCTTTGAATATCTATTTACAATATTTTTTATCTTTAAATTTGAATTAAACACTTTATGTCACAATTCTATAATAAAATTTACAAGATATTGCCTTAGATATTTTTATTAACATCTTTTTTTCTCTAATTTCTATAAAATTCAAAATAAAAAAATATCTGTTGGGCTCACTTAAGCCCACTTAGCCCGCGGACCGGGACCGTTTAGCACGGGACCATTAGTTCGTGGGCTCGGTTCCTACAAAAAGACCACCAAGACTGGACCATGAAGACCGTTATTGGAACCGGTCCGGGAAACATACTCGGGACCGTGAAGATCGACCCACTTAGCCCATTTAGGTCCGAGACCGGCCCACTTGCCACCCTTAAATTGTACTTTATTACGTAAAAATTGCGCGGGGCGCCCAAACCTATACCCATTTTTTTTTAAAATTTTAACTTGTACCCACTTTTTAAACAACTTCAGCCCCATTTCTCCTCCTCCTTCTCCTCCTTCGTTTTCTTCTTCTTTCTTCTGCTGTTGTTGGTGGTGCTATGAAACTTCAGTTCATAGGGATGAACTTTCTGCTGAAGATTAACTTTTGCTGCTTATGTACTTCGACCAACCTAATAACTTCCAAACAAATAAAGTTAAGAATGCTGAAGTTCAGCAAATATAAACAAAAACTTCAGCCCTAAAATGCTGAAGTTCAGCAAATACAAAATAAACTTCAGCCCTGAAGTTCATCACAAACATAACAAAGCTTCAGCTAAAACATGCTGAAGTTCAACAAATATAGGACAAAACTTCAGCCAAAACATGCTGAAGTTCAGCAAATATCAGCTTATTTAGTGCTGAAGTTTTTACAAATGAACTAAATTACTTCAGCATCTTCTGCTGAAGTTTTTTGAAAAAACTTTACGACAAAACGAATGAATCCAGAACAAAACTTCAGCTTATTTAGTGCTGAAGTTTTTACAAATGAACTAAATAACTTCAGCATCTTCTGCTGAAGTTTTTGAAAAAGCTTTACGACAAAACTATTGAATCCAGGGCAAAACTTCAGCCAAAACATGCTGAAGTTCAACAAATAGAGAACAAAACTTCAGCTAGTAGAATGCTTAAGTTCAGGCGTCTACTAGAATGCTGAAGTTTGCGTGATTGCCTTTGCTACTTCAGGCCCGTATGCCTGAAGTTTAAGCGAAAAGTGGGTACGCTTGCAATTTTTTTGCGAAGCGGATATAAGTTAAAACGTGACCCAAAAAGCGGGTATAGATGCAAATCCCCCCTTTATTACTCTTTTTTTAAAGTTCTTATATAGTATGTCAATTTCACTCGGTGTAGAAAAACTCATGCATCTTCAAGTAATTTTAGGTAATTTGAATATTAAAGTAAATCAAGCTGGCAAAATCATTGGATGCTTTGCATACTTTTCTCAATTAATCATAGTTAATTAACATTGTTTTTCTTCATTAATTCACTTAATCATGTAAGTTGGTATAGTTGGGTCGCAGGTACGGCCGTACGGGTAAATTTGATCCCAAAATATTAACCCAAAGATTTACGCATTTACATATAAATCAAATTTTTTTAATCAATCTTATCCACTCAAAAAATGCCCGCAGAAACAGTTTGTTGGTTAAGAAGTTGAAATAGAAACTACAGTGAATTGATATAAGTTCAAATGAGATCATTGTTAATTGTTCAGTTAAGTTCTCTTCTCCCGTAAATTTGTAATTATAAAATAAAATCTTTGAACTTAAAATAGAAGTATCAATTTCCCCCAAAATAATAAGAAAAAGTAAAGGTGTAAGTGGATTCGGTTATAGTAAGATTGATTGTCAAACTTACACAGTTACCCCAAAGGGTAGGTCTGCTGCTCAATTAAGTCGACTAAGAATCATGAGATTATGGTGTCAAATTTTTAGCGGAATCAAAAATAATAGTAGGTGATTATTTTCTATTTGTTCGAGTTTTTAATGGATAAAGTTATCCGACACCTCAATAAGTGTGAGATAACATGTATCGTGTGAAATCAAACTAAGTGTTCGTAAGTTGATTTGGACACCATAATTATTAAAGAAATGATTATCAAACTTTCGTTACGAATAGTAGTACTATCGTAGGATGCTTAATCTATGGTTTTAATTTGTAAGCACATTTTCTTTGTTCCAATACAGTTATTTTAATTTGCGCAAAATCAAAGTTGGATTTCTCACCAAACACATCGAATATATGAAATTAAAAGTTTACGTATTTCATAATTTAATGATCAGCCAAAACTATTTCTACTAAAATACGTCACTAATTAAGACTATTTTTACAGTAAAAAAGAGTACGAAAGGTTAAAAAAAGAATCAGAAAATATTCCTCGACGAAAGAAGAGGTTAATATTAAACGAACATATTTTATTCTTGATTTCTTCAAAAAGGAGGATTGATTAGGTCAATTATGCTGATCATGTCTAACTGTATATAACTTGCCGCATTTCTTTATGCTTCCCTTAAACTTTAAATAGAAAGTCAGCAACTTGTTTTTCTTTTTGTGTTTCTTATGGGGCATTTGTATCTACACTCAGTTTTTAGGTCACCTTTTAACTTATATTCGTTTTACAAAAATAAGTAAAGAAGTGTAGACTTATCAAAGCAAAACTTCATATATTTTTGCCTGAAGTTTGGCTTGACTTGCAAAGGCAATCGCACAAATTTCAGTTCGTAGTGCAATGACACACTTCACTTCAATAAAACTACAACACATTTTGGCTGAAGTTTTTGTTTTTGTAATTGCTGAACTTCAACAATTCTAGGAGCTGGAGTTTTGTTTTGTAATTGCTGAACTTTAGCATTCTATGAGCTGAAGTTTTATTTTGTATTTGCTGAATTTCAACATTCTATGAGCTGAAATTTTTATTTTATATTTGCTAAACTTCAACATTCTTAGAGCTGAAGTTGTCTGCCTTTCTTTGAAGTTAGATGGCTTTAAAATATAACTTAAGCCAAATTGTGCTGAAGTTTTAACTGATTTTTTTGATAATTTTCTAAAGTTATTTTTCCTATCTTTTATTTTTCAGTTCTGCAGCCTTTTTTCTGTTGTTTTTCCTTCAGATGATATCATAAAGCAAGGGGTAAGCTAATTCCAAGAGATCGTGAGAACAACTATTGTGTATAATAAATTTCACATACATGTGCCATTCTTGTGGCAGACAACTTGGAAGAGAGGACATGTAGTAGTCAGTTGATATTGTATGTTTAAGAAGGATGAATCAGGGAAAGACACAAATCACACCTACTTTAACAGCTTGTGAAGTTTTATTTACTCGTCCTTCAATATAGAATATGGTAGTTGATAAGATTTAATAAGAACTTTACAGATCCAATCGATGATACTTATACAAAGTCTCATGTGTTTGAGAGAGAAAAGAAGAAGAGGAAAAGAAGAGGAGGAAGAAAGGAGCGCATAGGTCAGGAGGAAGAAGGAGAGCGTCTATAGTTGTCAAAATTAGGGTAAGGTTAAAGAATTCTAAAAATATGGGTATAGGTTAAATGGAGGCGAGCAAATAGCGCATCGTGCAATTTTTAGGTTTCTTATTACTAACTGAAAATGACAGTGAGCACAACGAAAGAGGCAAAGTTAGCAGTTACGACGGCTAAGAACGCGGCATTTGCTCATTTATACGAGAAACTTGGGGGCAAAGGCAGGGACAAGAAGTTGTACCGGTTGGCCAAGGTGAGGGAGAGGAAGGCCCGCGAATTACACCAAGTCAAGTACATCAAGAAGAGGATGGAAAAGTATTGGTAGACGAGGCACTTATTAGGAGAAGGTGGCAGACATACTTCCATAAACTGTTGAACGAGGAGGGGGATAAACGCATTGTGCTGGGTGAGTTGGAGCACTCCGAGAGTCGGCGGGATTTTGGGTACTGTAGGCGGATTATGGTAGAGGAGGTGGAAGGGGCGATGCGTAAGATGTGCAGGGTTAGAGTGACAGGGCCAGATGAAATCCCGGTTGAATTCTGGAAGAGCGCGGGGCGAGCAGGCTTGAAGTGGCTCACTGGGCTATTTAATGTTATTTCTAAGACGAAGAAGATGATCGAAGAATGGAGGTGGAGTACGATGGTTGCGCTTTATAAGAACAAGGGTGATATCCAAAATTGCAACAATTATAGGGATATCAAGCCGTTGAGTCACACTATGAAGGTTTGAGAGAGGGTGGTGGAGGCCAGGGTGAGGAGGTGCATGTCTATTTTCGAGAATTAGTTTGGATTCATGCCGAGGAGTTCGACTACCGAAGCTATTCATCTGGTAAGGAGATTAGTGGAGCAGTACAGGGAAAGGAATAAGGACTTGCATATGGTGTTTATTGACCTTGAGAAAGCGTATGATAAAGTCCCGAGGGAGGTCCTGTGGAGGTGTTTGGAGGTTAGCAGCGTTCCGATATCGTACATTAGGGTGATTAAGGATATGTATGATGATGCTAAGACTCGGGTGAGGACTGTAGGTGGTGATTCAAAGCATTTCCCTGTGGTGATGGGGTTGCACCAAGGATCGACTCTTAGCCCGTTTTTATTTTCCTTGGCGATGGATGTACTGCCGCGACACATCCAAGGGGAGGTGCCTAGGTGAATGCTATTTGTCGATGATATAGTGTTGATTGACGAGACGCGAAATGGAGTTAACACGAGATTGGAGTTTTGGAGACAGACCTTGGAGTCTAAAGGTTTGAAATTGAGTAGAACAAGACATAATACTTGGAGTGCAAATTCGGTGACGGGACCCATTAAACAGACGTAGAGGTAAAGCTTAATGCTCAAGGTATCCCCAAGAGAGCCAATTTTAAGTATCTCAGGTCTATTATCCAAGAATGGGGAGATTGACGAAGATATCGTACATCGCATCAGAGCGGGATGGATGAAGTGGAGGCTCGCTTCCGGTGTTTTATGTGATAAGAATGTGCCGCCAAGACTTAAGGATAAGTTTTATAGAGTGGTGGTTCGACCGGCTATGCTGTATGGGGCTGAGTGTTAGCCAGTCAAGAACTCCCATGTGCAGAAGATGAAAGTAGCAGAGATGAGGATATTGAGATGGATGTGTGGGTGTACCAGGAGAGATAAGATTAAGAATGAAGCTATCCGGGACAGAGTGGGAGTAGCCTCCATGGAAGATAAGATGCGGGAGTCGAGGCTGAGATGGTTCGAAAATGTTAAGAGAAGAAGCATTGATGCTCCTGTTAGGAGGTGTGAGAGGTTGGCCATGGAGTGTTTGAGAAGAGGTCGAGGTAGGCCTAAGAAGTACTAGGGAGAGGTAATTAGATAGGACATCGCGCTGCTTCAGCTCACTGAGGACATGACCCTTGATAGGAGGGTGTGGATGTCGAGAATTAAGGTTAGTGGGTAGTTTTTAGTTGTTCACCGATAGTCTTTGTAGCACGCATGTCCCTTCATATTCTTAGATTTATATTACGTTATGTAGTTTTGTTCGCCTCAGGTATTGTATTCGCTGTTGCTATTATTTGGTACTACTTATCCTTTTTCTCTCCCTTTTTCTTTTCTCTTCCTTCTCTCTTCCTTCCTTGCTTTCCTCTTCTTCTTCTTACCCTTCCTGAGTCGAGAGTCTATTTAAAACAGCCTCTCTACCTGCATTAGATAGGGGTAAGGTTTGCGTACATACTACCCTCCCCAAATCTCACTTATTGAGAACATACTGAGTTTATTGTTATTATTGTATTAGCATTAGGAACCAGCTTGTTTGACTGAAATTAGTGGCGATTACATTTATGAAAATAGATGGGGCGGGAGATATAATCGTATAGTAAATTAAAGCAATATTCAATGTCTCGTTTTATAAGATACCATTAAATGGAGTAATACTTTCTGAAAAATATTTATATGTTAAAAATTGAATACTCAAATTATAAGTGGTAACGTTTTATGTGGCTAAAAATGTTTGAAAATTTCTTTAATATTTTCATTTTTAAAAATAGTGGTCGTAAAACTTTATTTTTAAATTATTAAATTTTCTTTCAACAGATGGAGCAATTTATGTCCAAAATCAGAGAAAAATTCAAGAGTCTAATAACTATCATGCTTCATGCTTCATGCTTCATGCTTCGAGCTTTTTGTCTTTTCAACGAGTGTTAATTAATTTTATTAATGCACTTGATGCCCTACGTGCTTAACATGAATTTTCTTTTCCGATATAAAAATTAGGCATCTGTTATTCCACGCTTTTGTTAATATATTGATTTCCTTTTTCTTCTTTAATTGCTATTTTCGACAAGTTACCATTGTGTTCCCTCCAAAAGAAATGCGAGAAGGAAAAGGTGAATTTCTATGCCAATCTACTTAACGGAAAATTACGTGACACATCAAATATTTATATTATATTTATCATTCATAGCTATAGTTTTAATAAATTTATCATTCGTAATTACATTTAAATTTTATCCATGAAATAAGAGATTAATTCCTTGAATTGAAACAAGAGAGTAACAAGCTCTTGTAGCTCAGTTGATAAAGCGCTCTCTTAGTTAGCGAAAGTCTTGAGTTCGATTTTCAAAAAGAACATTTTATTTTTCTGTATTTTTGTGTTTCACCTTAGTTGTATTTGTTGAGCGAACAAATATAGTCGACATATGTATCATTTGCATACATCCTTGTATACAATTAATACAAGTTATATCCTTTGTATACACTCTTGTATTTCGCCTTGGTTATAGTTGATACATATTGTATTCATTGCACGAATGAATACAATTGCGCAATCGAATACAATTGATACACGTTGTATTCGTTGCGCGAACGAATACAGTTGACACATACTATATTCGTTGCGCGTTTGAATACAATTGATACAAGTTAGTAACCACTGAATAGTAGCTACAAATTGTAATTAAACAAACAATAGTTACTATGCTCTAAACTATAGTGATTTATGAAAATTCCTCGTTAAATATTACCATAATATTCGACATAAACATAATTAAGCCCGAATAAGAGTGAAATAAAAGATGCTATGCTTCAAGGTTCGCTGGGTATTCCATTTATTTCTATCTAATATAACTTAAACCTCAATATTTAAACACACACCAGAATATTACGATATTGCATTAGATCTGAGTATTGAATAAGAAAAAATAATGTGTCCCTAATATGATGTGACATGACAATATAAGCAGTATCTCAGAGGATGGGTGAAAAATTTAACACCAAACAATTAGAAAATAACTAGCAGAATACCCAACAAACCTAGAATAAATGAAATCATATAGTTATATACCCACTGAGTATGTCTATCAAAATTAAAGCTAAGGAAACAGAAGCTTGTAAAAATTAAAACTGCAATCATTTAACTACGCTTTAATCTTAAATTAGTTGGAATTGACAATATGAATTCCGAGTTAATTTACAGCCGGAGAGAACTTCTCTCTCTTCAAACGGCTACTTCTCTCTCTCTTCTCCGTCGATCTGCTCTACCCACCGGCGAGAGCGCTGGCGACCACACACGAGTAAACCGCCCTCTCCCTCCTCCTTTCTCCTCCCTCTTTCTTCTCACTACCCCCCTCCCGTTTCTTCTTTCTCCCCAGCATTCTCCTCCTTCTGTTGTTCCCTACTTGTCCTCTGCCCCAGTCAGTGGCGGAGGCAGAATCTCCATGAAGGGGGTTCAAAAAAAATTCTTTGTAGCTAGTGAGAATTGAATCTTATCAAGGTTTTGAACCCCCTTGACCACTAAACTACACTTCTGAGTTGTGTTAAGGGGGTTCAAAACTTAATATATAGAAGTAAAAAAATAGATTTTGCCTTACATATACAGTGTAATTTTTCGGCGAACTTTCGCCCCTCTAAATCCGCCCCTAGCCCCAGTCCTCGCTGACGTTTCCCAGCCAGCGACCCCTCTCCTCTCCCCTCTTTTTGTTTTCCCTCTTTCTAGAAACCATAAAAGGCAGCCTCTGCTGGCGACAGCTCGGGTCGGCGACACCTAGTGCCTCTCTCTTTTTTCCTTCGGTCTGAGTCGCCCCCTCCCCATCCCCATTTCTCCCTTTTTTTTGGTTCCTCATATCTTCGACACCCCCCTCCCATGCTGCAATTGCCGATGATTATGTCTGTTGTTTAGTGGGGCAGCCCCAGATGCTGTAAAATTAAATACCAGCGCAGCGGCGACGGTTTGACATCCCTTCTCCCCTGTTGGTTTCGCGGTTGGTATTTTGTGATTTTTCAGGTTGTTAGTCGCGGTAGTTGGCGGCGAGCGTGAGGCGTACGAGTGAGCAACACGCAGCAACCATGGTTGGTATTTGCAAAGGCCGGTGAGAGTTGGAAGGAAGTACGTCAGCATCTGTGACCTCGGGTATGCATCGAGTCAAATTTCAGGTTCTACTCCCGGGAGATGGTACCTCCCGCTTTCCGGTTCCCTTATTTGCATAGTTAACTTGTTCCCATTTTAGGTCGCATTAGTTTAGTTATATTAGTAGCGTGCCGTAGTTACAACTTGTCCTCATCCAGTTTGGTTCGTTGCCAGTTTTGTGTTAGTGAGCTTTCTTAGTCTTTCGAGGTATAGTGGATGTGGTCTGGGATGGTAGATTAAGGTCATGAACTCGAGGAGGGTAGGGGTGGGGGTAGGGGTAGGGGTGGATCATAGGTCAGGGATCGAGACTTGGGGAAAGGGAAGTAAGGGGATCAAGGGAGCCTGTAGGTTGAGAATTGGGTCATGGAACATAGGAACTTTGCCGAGTAAGTCTATAGAATTGGTGAAGATTCTCCAGAAGATGAAGGTCAATATAGCGTGTGTCTAGGAGACTAGGTGGGTAGGATCGAAGGCGAGGGATGTAGATGTGTATAAGCTGTGGTACTTTGAAGGGTAATAATGGAGTGAGTATTTTGGTGGATAGAGATCTTAGAGAGTCTGTTGTGAGGTCAGGCGGGTTAATGATAGATTAATGACTATCAAGTTAGTGGCCAGAGAGTACGCCATCAATGTCGTTAGCGCTTACGCGCCGCAAACGGGCTTGGATGAGGAGGTTAAAAGTCACTTTTGGGAGGGATTGGATGAGATTGTGCATGGTATTCTGCCTGCTAGGAGGTTATTTATAGGAGGGGATTTCAATGGTCATATTGGGTCGACGCCGGTGTCTATGGCGAGGTGCATGACAGCTTCGATTTTGAGGATAAAAATAGAGGAGATACTTCACTGTTGGATTTTTATAAGGCTTTTGAGCTGGTGATTGCGAACTCTAGTTTTTAGAAGAGGGAGGAGCATATGATTACTTTTCAAAGCGTAGTGGCGAAGACTCAGATTGATCATCTCATCCTCAGGATGTGTGATACAGGGTTGTGCAAGGATTGCAAGGTTATACTGGGTGAGACTCTCGCGACGCAGCATAAGCTCTTGGTGATGTACATCGGTATCATGATAAAGAGGAAGAAGAGGTTTGTACGAGGTCAACCGAGGATTAGATGGGGAGACCTGACTAAGGATAAAGACAGGGGTTGAAGGGAGGTTATCGGATATGGGAGCCTGGAAGATTAGTGGGGATGCGAGCGCTATGTGGACAACGACAACAATCTGTATAAGGGAGGCGACGAGAGAGGTGTTAGGGGTCTTGAAGGGTTTCTCTTGCCGGCACAAAGGCGACTGGTGGTGGAATAAAGTGATCCAAGGTAAAGTGGAAGCGAAGAAGGTGGCATACCTAATATTAATATGGATCAAAGGCGAGGAGGAGAAGTGAGCGAACAGAGAGAGGTATAAGGTAGCTAGGATGGAGGAGAAGTTGGTGGTCATTGAGGCTAAGACTGCGGCGTTTGTTCTTCTATGCGAGGAACTAGGGGACAAAGGCGGGGAGAAGAATTTATTCTGACTGGCCAAGGCGAGAGAGAGGAAGGCTCGAGATCTGGACCAGGTGAAGTGCATCAAAGACGAGGACGGTAGAGTATTGTTGGGAGAGGAGCAGATTAAGAGGAGATAACAGACTTACTTTCATATACTTTTGAATGAAGAGAGGGATTGGTACATTGAGCTAGGTTAATTGAGGCACTCTGAGAGTGAACAAGAATTTAGGTACTGTAGGCGTATTAAGGTCAAGGAGGTCGTGGGGGCTATGCGTAAAATGAGTAGGGGTAGAGCCACCGAGCCAGACGAAATCCCGGTAGAATTTTGGAGGTATGTTGGAGCAGGCTTGGAGTGGCTGATTATGTTGTTTAATATTATTTTTAGGATGAAGAGGATGCCAGATGACTGGAGGTGGAGCACGGTGGTTCCATTGTACAAGAACAAAGGTGATATCCAGAGTTGTAACAAATATAGGGATATCAAGTTACTAAGTCATACCATAAAAGTCTGGGAGAGGGTGGTAGAAGTGAGGGTGAGGAGGATGGTGTCTATATACGATAACCAGTTCGGATTCATACCGGATCGTTCGACTATGGAAGCTACACCTTATTAGAAGGTTGGTGGAGCAGTACAGGGATATGAATAAGGATTTGCACATAGTGTTTATTGACCTGGAGAAAGCGTATGACAAGGTCCTTAGAGAGGCTATTTCGAGATGCCTGGAGGCTAAAAGTGTGCAGGTTGCTTACATTTGGGCAATTAAGGATATGTATGATAGAGCTAAGACTCGGTTAAAGACAATAGGAGGCGACTCAAAGCATTTTTCGGTTGTTATGGGGTTATACCAAGGATCTGCGCTGAGCCCATTCTTATTTGCCTTGGTATTAGACATACTGACACACCACATTCAAGTGGAGGTGCCATGGTGTATGTTATTCGTTGATGACATAGTTTTGATTGATGAGACACGAGGTGGCATTAATGAGAGGTTGCTGGTTTGGAGACAAACCCTTGAGTCTAAGAGTTTGAAGTTCAACATGACTAAGACGGAATACCTGGAGTGCAAATTCGGTGCGGAGCTGAGAGAAGCAAACGCGAAAGTGAGGCTTGAATCACAGGTCATCCCCAAGCGAGGCAGTTTCAAGTACCTTGGGTCGGTTATCTAGGGAGATGGGGAAATAGACGAGGATGTTACACACTGTATAGGGGTGGGGCGGATGAAATGGAGACTGACATCTGGAGTACTGTGTGACAAGAAAGTGCCTCTATTGTAAGTTTTATAGAGCGGTGGTCAGATTATCCATGTTGTATGGGGTTGAGTGTTGGCCAGTTCAACACTCACATATCTAGAAGATGAAAGTAGCAGAATTTAGGATGTTGAGGTGGATGTGCAGGCACATTAGGATGGATAAGATTAGGAATGAAGATATTCGAGAGAAGGTGGGTGTGGCCCCTATGGAAGATAAAATGCGGGAAATGAGGATTAGATAATTCAGGCACGTACGGAGGAGAGGCCCAGATGATCCGGTAAGGAGGCGTGAGCGCTTGGTTTTTGCAGGCACGAGAAGAGGGAGGGAGGCCTAAGAAGTATTGAGGAGAAGTGATCAGACAAGACATGGCGTGGCTTCAGATTTTCGAGGGCGTTGCCCTTGATAGGAAGGTGTGGAGGTCGAGCATTAGGGTTATAGGTTAGGAGGTAGTTGAGCATTTTTCTACTTTCACAGGTGAGAGGCTAGTCTAGTAGGGTTTTGTCTTAAACTGTTAGTGGTTCATGTTGAGTTCACACTATTCTCTAGTTTTTCTTTGTGTCGGACCTTATTTACTGGTCATTGTTAGTGCTTTGATTCTATTCTCCGGTTCTTATGTTGCTATCATTATTTCTATTATTTTCTGTTGTTAGTACTGATATATTGTCTGTCTTTTCATCTATTTATTTTCTTAAGCCGAGAGTCTACCGGAAATAACTTCTCTACTCCCTCGGGATAGGAGTAAGGTCTGCGTATACTCTACCCTCCCTAGACCCCACTTGTAACATTTTACTGGGTTGTTATTGTTGACAATATGAATTCCCTAAATCAATTCTGCCAAAACCTAGAAGTAGTTGTAAATTGGTAAACCAGTCAAAACTAGAAGTCATTTTGGATACCTTGTATCAAGTTTTATGGCACAATGTATAAAGTTCCAAACATTCTCTTTCTCGTATTGCTGACATTTAGGAAATGTAATTGATATCTTTAAAACCTGCAACTGATAAGATAATCCGAAACCTTCTAGAAAAATTTACCAACTACGATAAGTGGTAAATCTGTGTATGAAAAACACACATGTGTTACATTCATTAATCTTGTATATTGGTGAACTCGTGGTCAGCACACCGTTGGGTATACTATTAACCATGCAGTTTAGATATAGTATTTTGTTTTATTCTTTATGGAACAATTATTTATTTAATTTATTCAGTTCAATAAAATATATTTTTAAATAGATCATTTTTACATGTGTGTCCTTTTAGTTATGTAGTAGATAATTTAGTATATGTAGTCTTAGCTCATGCACAGAAGATTAAATTGTTGGTTCACATAATTAATAAACTATGTTCACAATCGAAGATATTATTGGACAAAATATCTTGATGATTGTAGCACAAGATTATAACATAATTTGTCTTGATTATGGGAGTGGTTTTACTCTGACGTCTTGTGCTAGTATACTTAGTGTATATTAAACGGTCCAAGTAGAGAAAAGATATTTTTGTACTGAATATATAAAAAAACATTTCTCTAATTCATTAAATGAGCTTATACTCCTACTATTGATATAATTATTATGATCAATGTGATTTTTTTATTATTTTGATTTATCAAAAGGTATAACTCTATTCAGAGTTAGTGTATGCCTAATAGATTGGACCATAACGAATAGCATTTGTGAAATATTAATTAGTTGATAGAATCCATGACTTGGTTTTGAGTTTGATGATGCCCCTTTATATAAGATTATAAGTTTTCATGTGAAAATCTGGCTGATGGATTTTGTATCCGTCACATGAAATAGTTTAAGCAAAATTATAAATGATTTAATTAGTTGATTAAATTAAATTTTCAGTGAGTTAATTTAATTAACTGGTATTTGGGATCTTAACATGGGGAGTTAAAATAAGTGTTAGTGCATTTTCGAAATTCATATTGGGGAGTTCAATTGCAGTTTTTAGTGGAATAAACTGTAATTAATTATAGTAAGAATTAATTCATACAAAATTTCGAATTAATACTATAATTAGTCGCCTCTTATTATTTCCATGGTCCTTGCTATGCCTAGTAAAAACCTGGACTGACTTGAGCAAAAAGTGACTTGGGAGAAAAATCATCCGGTAGAGTTAAAGTAGGATTCTACTTGTGCAAGTAGAATCCTACACATTTTTGAGAGCCCTATTTTTGGCTAAAAGCATGTCTACTTAAGGAGGACAATTTTCACTCAATAACTCACCTTTTATAGTTGTATTGTTCTTGCCCACCCAAAAGCAAATTCATCCAAGGTCTTACTAGGACCATAGCTGAAGACTGCAGCCCTAGATTCTTGATGTGTGGAGGATTTGTGCAATGATTTCAAGAGGTTAGTACTTCTAATCTAGTAGTTATATCGTTGTCTAGTTTACATGTATTTGATGCCTGGATCGTATGATTGCTTCCGTTGCTCATGTTCTAACAATTGTTATCAGACGCCATCTTACATCTAACTAGATAATGTAATACAACATGAATAGAGTAATATTAAAACGTGTTGTTTAATGATACATGTTTGGTATGATTATTCTATGTCAAAAATATGATTATTTTTATTAGTATTTTAATTCTGTTATTATGAATTAATATGCATATTCATAAACAATGGTGTTATATTTAATGACGATCTGTTTAATTACGTTTTTGTTGAATAACAGTGTGTTTTTTTTAATAAAAAAAGTGACTACTTTCAGAGTACTATTAGTTCTCAAATTATGGATTAACAATGTTGTTTTAATAAAAACGTGGCTATTTTGAATGATATTAATTCTGAAATTATGAATTAATATACGTACTTATGAACAGTGGCGTTTTAAATGGGTAAAGAACATTTTATTTTACAATTCTGTTCGAACACAGTTTTTATTAAATAATAATAAAAATATTATTTTTAGTTCTGAAATCATGAATTAACATACATAAGTACATGTGATTTGAATGAATCAAAATAATTAAAATCCTAAAAAAGCCGAAAATAGAATTCTACAAATAGGTCATGAATTTGGGATTCTAAAATTATGTCGAACTCCGATTGACCTCAAATTTGGTAGGTTCATCGAAAACGAGCCATTGAACAGTACTCAACATCTTTGCTCCTGACGTATGTCATTTTTGGGCATTCAGGGTCGTTTAGATGGGTTTTAGCCATTTTTCTATTTTCTGGGGAAAAAAATTTAATAATTTTTTTAAAGAAATCAGTTGTTGGTTGATTTCCCAATGCACACGCAAGTGTACGTGGTCGACAAGTAATATAGGAAT
>ML415676.1:83000-135540 GCA_005239525.1 Nicotiana knightiana | reverse complement strand
CATTACATATCTCTTATCACCTCTGCTTAATGTTCTCATAGGACCACATAGGTCCATATGGACTAGTTCCATCGCCCTAGTGGTACTTACCATTTTCTTGCTTTTGAAAGATGATCTTACCTGCTTCCCGCTTGCACAAGCCTCACAAACTTTGTCTTCCTTGAACTTAATGTTAGGGAGACCTATCACTAGGTCCTTGGAGACTAGTTTGTTGAGTTGATTTAAACTATCATGTCCAAGTCTTTTGTGCCAAAGGAGGGGATCACTGTCCAACACACTCAAACAAGTTAATTCATTTTCTGATAGTGTGGACAGGTCTATGATATAGATATTATTCACTCTTTTTCCCTACAAAACAATCTTGTCAGTGATAAGATTAATCACAAAACATTTTGTAGAAGTGAATGCAACCAGGTTACCTCTGTCACACAGTTGTGACTCACTGATTAGGCTATATTTCAAGCCATATATCAAGTAAACGTTCTCAATGGAACGTGTGTCATACTTACCTACCTTATCAACCCCAATAATTTCACCTTTCTTCCCATTTCCAAAGGAGACATTTTCTCCTTTGAGGTTTTCAAGTGAAAGCAACTGTTCCTTGTTCCCTGTCATGTGCTTTGAGCAGCCACTATCCAAGTACCATATTTGACTGCTCCCTTTCACTTGAACCTGCAAAAGAAAATCATGGGTTAGTCTTAAGAACCCAAACTAGTTTGGGTCCTTTTCTATGAGAAAAAGGATGAATTAAGCTTCTTTTGACCCAATTTGGCAGCCAATTTTTCTTTCGATCAAAACTTTTATTCCTTTGACTCGCCTGCTCTTTTGCATTGCATTCAATTTTGTAGTGACCACTCTTACCACAATGGGTGCAGATTTTGTTCTCAGGAAGTGTAAGGTACTTACTTTTGGGATCCCATTTAGGTAGTTGAATCCCAAAGCCAAGTCCTCTTATATTGCTACTGTGCTTTTCTTGAAGCCATGTCAATGCATCATAAGATTTATTACATTTGCATGTTTGATCCAGTTCATGTTTGACCTTTCCAAGTTCCTCTTTTAGAACTCTTATCAGTTCATATTTATTATACAACTCATCCTTTAGTCTACCTACATTTTCTTCTAACATGAGTTGAGAGTTGTCAACTATCTTCTTGCCAGTTCTTAGTTTCAGTTTTAAAATTTCAGATTTTAACTCTAGGACCTTAGTTCCAAGTGGATGAACCTGGTTCTTCAAGGTAGTGTTTTCATTTACAGATTCACTAACTCTGAGCTCCAGGTTCTTACACTTTGCTTTTAACATTACACACTCTTTAGGCAGCTGTTCTTTTTCTTTATTTATTTCTTCAGAATCATCAATGAAGTCAAGTAATAATTCAGAGAGTTTTTCTTTGGATAAGAACTTAATCTTGTTTTTAAGATGAGATATACTTACCTCTGATTCCTCATCTGATTCACCAATTGCCATGAGTGCTTGCTCATCTCCATCTTCATCATCTGATTCTTCATCTGAACTTTCTCCCCAAGCAATAACCATAACTTTTGTTGATGTTGTGTTTTCATTGGGATGAACCAGTTCCTTCTTCCGGTTCCTTCGTTCAGATCTTTCCCTTTTCCATTCAACTTCCCACTGAGGACAGTTCTTGATGTGATGATCAGTTTTTCCACATTTGTAGCATCCTTCGTTGGTGGGTTTTTCTGGTGCCTTTGCCTTGTTGTAGTTTCCACCTCTTAAGATGCCCTTTTTCCTGATGAGATAGTTTCTGAATTCCTTGGTGATCATATCCATTTCATCTTCCTCCAGATCTGTTCCCTCGGTGATTATCAGTGCCAAACATCTTTCCTTCTTGGGAGCATCCATCTTTATTGTCTGCCTTCTAAGTTCGTAGGCAGTGAGATTTTCAATTAGCTCATCCAATCTGAGGGTTGCCATGTTCTTGGATTCCTGAATAGCAGTGATCTTACTCTCTCAAGAGATTGGCAGAACCCTTGTCAAAATCTTTTTAACCTTGTCTTCTTCAAGGATAGTCCTTGCAAGAGATTTTAGTTCATATGTAAGAGTAGTGAACCTAGTGTACATCTTTTGGATGATCTCTCCTTCCTTCATAGAGAAATTCTCATATTAAGAATACAATATTGTACCTCTAGATCTTTTAACTTGTGCAGTTTCTTCATGAGCCACTTGAAAAGTGTCCCAAATTTCCTTGGCAGTGGTGCAACTTTGAATTCTACTGTACTCATCTGGACCAAGTCCACACACAAGCCACTTCTTGGCCTTGGCATTCTTTTCCCATTTTCTTAAGTCTTCAGCAGTGCAGTCAGCTCTTGTCTTTGGCACATCTATTCCTTCAGCAGTCTTCTTCATGGTGGCCAAAGGACCGTCAATGACTTGTCCCATAATTCATAGTCTTCTCCAATTAAGTGATCCTTCATCATATTCTTCCACCAGGAGTAGTACTGGCCATTGAAAAGTGGTGGCCTAGTAGTTGATTGTCCTTCCTAGTTCCCAGGTGGTGCACCCATCTTGATCTTTTCCTAAGGTGTCAGCCTCTTCAAGGATAATCCGCTCTGATACCAATTGTTATTTATCTACGTTAATACATACAAGAGGGGGGGGGGTGATTTGTGTGGTGACCAATTTTCGTGTGCAGTAGTTATAGAAGGACCAGGTTCTTCTATGTGTTCCAACTCCTACAGTTTACGAAATAATAATTGCAGAAAATAAAGGAACACAACAATTTTACGTGGAAAACACCTGGCTCAAAAGGTGAAAAAACCACGACCTACTTCCCAGTAGGATTTTCCCAAACTCTTCACTAAATCAATGAGTCAAACAACATTTACAAAATAAACTCTTTTGTAAACCTAAGGATTAACTCTAACCCTTTGTGGAAAACTAGCCTCTAGCTATTTGCGACAAAACCTTCAAGTTAACTCTAACTTGAATACTCAGTACCTATTACAAATGGTTCTAGATAAAGATGAAAGATACAATTTGTAATCACCTACTACAAATAAACTAGACTAAAAGACAACAGATGGAACTGGTTCTTCTAGCTGGTACAAGTAGCTTCAGAATCGCACATGAAATTCTCACACGAACTGCTTACAAAATAGCTTTGGTAATTTTGTTCTCAATTATTGTTTTGCTTCTATTTTTGTGCACCCCTGTCCATTAAGAATACTTGACAATATATAGGATCAGTAGAAAATGAGATATACTAGAATTCGGATGCAAATCTTCCAAGTCGAATGCAAATCTTCCTTAGTGGAAGAGTTTTAGTTGATCTCAACTACCTAGATCCTCTTCTATCTTGATTCTGTCCATACTGAATATGGAGTCCATCTCCCTATCAATTTGCAACCTTTTCGACCAGGAGATATATCTTCAGATCACTGATTGTGCTTATCTCCTGTTTGCGATCACCTCACGTGCCATTAGCTCTGCATGTCTATGTCTCTAGTGATGGACCTGGTTCAACTCTGAGTTCATTTGTCAATCTTCAAAATCATTCAGCTTCGTGATCCAACAGAGGCCCACTGCCTCTAGCGGTTTCCTCACCTGCGATCATAGGGCCGCACCTGCGCCCTCGCTTTTGCAGGCGGACAAAGGTCCGCTTCTGTGGAAATCACTGGGCTGGCTGGGGTCGCTTCCGCGGACGGGTTCCTGCTTCTGTGGAGGATGGGCTGCACCTACAGAACCTGGGCTACCCTCCCTTGGCCGCTTCTGCGAGACTTGGCTCGCACCTACGAGCTCGTACCTACAGTTGGCCAACCGCAGGTGGGGTTTTGACAGATCTGGTGCTTCAGCTGCTTCTCCAAATTCTCAACTTTGTCCGAGCCTCGTCCGATTGACACGCGGGGCCCTCGGAGCCCCGCTTGAACATACCAACAAGTTTGGAATCATAAAACGGACTTGCTCCAACTCTCAGAGCGCCCTAAACAACATTAAAACTAAGAATCACACCCCAAAACTAATTTAATCAAATTAAGGACTTCAAGTTCTTCAATTTACTTCCAATGCGCTGAAACGTACTTAAACTACTCGGAATGACACCAAATTTTGCGTGCAAGTCTTAAATGACATTACAAAATCACTTCCCGTCTCGAAATTCCGTTTGGATCTCGATAACACCGAAACCCGCTCCAAATCAAATTTAAAGAACTTCAAGAACTAACCTTTGATATTAGGCGCTGAAACGCTCTCGGGTCATCCAAAATCCGAACCGAGCATACACTCAAGTCCAAAATCATCATACGAACCTATTGGAACCGTTAAATCCCTATTCCAAGGTCGTTTACTCAAAATGTTGACCGAAGTCAAACTTGGCCTTTTAAGCCACCCTTAAGGAACCAAGTGTTCCGATTTCAAACCCGAACCCTTACAAATCCCGAACTAACCATCCCCGCAAGTTATAAAATAGTAAAAGCATGTATTAGAAGTCTTATTTAGGAGAACAGGGTTCTAGAAAGTAAAACGACCGGTCGGATCGTTACATTGAATAAAGTCTTCACACTTATAATATAGTGGTATGTGATATATGATATGATTGGCGCAACTCTTCTCACTCTTTGCCATAATTATCTATTTTAAGAAAAGAATAATGTATGGTGCAAAAACATACAAATTAAAAATAAATTTCATATAAATTTAATGCAAAATTTGATGTATCTTAAGCATCATATATACTAAAAATAATTTTCATACAACTAATTATACAATATACAACTTATCAACAACTTTCATACATCATTCTTACCTAGTTAAATACAACTACAACATCATATAACTTAAATATAATTTTCATACAAATTTTATACAATATATTTTTTGTATGTATATTGTATATAATTTATATATATTTTGCATGTGGTGTGTTCTTGTGCTTGTTCTTCGAATTTCAATCAGAAAATTCAGCCAATCAAATATAATCTTTACCAAATACCCTCAAAATCAAGATACAAACTCTATAGAATATTCCTAATCGTTTGCAATAACACCCAATTCAAAGTTTTTTTTGTTGAGAATTTAAATTCGAATTCAAAGTTTCAAAGGTTTTTAATGGTTGTCGATTATGGAGAGTCAAACACCTTTAAAATTTATTGATTGACAATTGATAAGTAGGGATTTTGACCTCTTATTTGCTCTCTTTTACTTGTGTTTTAGGTAAAAAAATGCTTGAAGGTATTCCCTGAAACTAATGAAATGTGCTTGCTTGCAGGAATTGTTCAATATGAGCAAAATGACACAAAATCAACTCCCAAAGGAGTCAAAAGTTGAACAAAAACCAAAACTGGACAAAGAGGCCTGCAGTGCGGACCACACAAATATTATGTGGCCGCAAAATCCATTGTACGGTCGCGATCAAAACTATGTCGTCCCCAACAAGGAGATTCAGAGACTTGTAATTTTAGAAATATGATGAGCGCGGACTGCACTAATATTGTGCGGTCCCAAAAGTCCTTGTATGGCCACAATAAAAATTATGCGGTCTGCGATGAACGAGAATCAGAGAGTTGGAAACTTGGGAAATATGAACGAGTGCGGACCGCACTAAAATTGTGCAGCCGCAGGATGTCAAGCGCGGTCACACACAATTGTGCGGTCCGCGATGATGAAGATTCAGAGAGTTGTTTCAAGCCAAAGTCAAGCAAGTGCGGACCACATCACTTTATGCGGCCGCATAATCATGAACGCGGCCACACTCAGAATTGTGTGGTCCGCGAAAGTCCAGCTCAAGCCAGAATCAAAAGTGAAGAATGCGGACCGCATTAGAATTATGCGGCGACACAACCTCCGCAGGGGCATTTTTGCCAGTTATTTTCAGCTTAATATAAATAGAACTTTTTGTCATTTTTAGGTTATGTTATGTTTTGAGAGAGCACGTGAGACGACTACTTTTATTGTATTCGGAAATTTTGTACTAGATTCACTTCTTACACTAGATTTTCATCCCATAATCTAATATTATGGATTGTATCTTCATTTCATCTTTAATTTCTTCTATTTCCATGAGTAGCTAAACCCATGGCTAGGGTTGTGACCCAACCCTAGTGTGGGTATTTAATGGGTGTTTGATTTAGGGCTTGAATGTGAATGGATTAGTGATATTTAGCCTAGTTCTTGCTGGAACTTAAGAATTAATGGTTGCAAATATTGATTCATGCCTAAACGACTTAGTCTCTACTCGAGAAAGTGGGACTAAGTCTAGGAAAACTAGGTTAGCAAGGAATTAGGGTGAACTTAAGAAATTGATAGCCCCAATTAAATGATTAAACCTAGAGATAGTAATACCCGACTTGAGCTAATATCACTTGATTTGTATGAATACCCATTTGGACTTGAGAAAGCCAAATTGGAAAAAATCACTCAAACTACCGAGAGGTATAAAGTGAGTACCCGGGTGTGATAGCTATATTACGATCCCAACTAATCAAGCTTGCCCTAGATTTTACAACCCGTTAGATAACCACCTAGGTAGAAGTCACGACCCTAGTCCCTTTAAATATTTGAAAAACCCTAAACAAAAATATTGTCCTTAGTCTCATTTATTGCAATCGTTGGAGTAAAGATAGAAGTAGAATATCAATCCAAATTTGAGGAAGTTCAATTAGATTCAAAACCCCCAACTCACTTAGATATAAACCTAATTCCAATCATTAACTCCCTGTGGATTCGATCCTGGCCTTAGTTGGGTTATTATTGCATCGACCTCCTCGCTACTCAATAGTAGTGTGGGTTTGGACCCGATCAATTTTTGGCACCGTTGCCGGGGAGTTAGACGGTATTAGCTATATATCTAAGTAGTTGTTTGTTTTGTCTTTCTTTCCTTTCGTTTACTAATTTTCTTTGTCCATTGCTTTTAGGTACCCAATGGCTCTTAACAACGAGGCCCTCGAAAATACACCATTGGGGGAGGAGGTAGATGACGAACAAGTGGATGAGGTTCACCTTGAGCCTCAAGTACAAAAGAGAGGCCGACCGCCTCACAATAATGTGCCAAAACCCCCACCCCCACCCCCACCAAGGGAATCACACCGGGTGTTGCCCTACGAAGGCTACACAAGTGCAATAGTCCCGCCCCGGATTAGGACAGAAAATTTTCAATTAACCAATGTCATGCTTACACTGCTGGAACAACGGGGTTTTTTCACCGGAGCTCCGCATCAAAATGCCTATAAGCATCTCAAAGGTTTTGTTGACACATGTTGGGGGAGCAAGAAGACGAATGTCTCCGAGGATGCATTGAGGTTACTACTATTCCCTTTTTCACTTCGGGGAAAAGCTTTGCACTAGCTAGAGAAGTTGCCCAACCATTCCATACACACTTGGGATGAGTTGGCCGAGAAGTTCATCGCAAAGTTCTTTTCTCCGGGGCATATGGTGATGTTAAGAGATGAAATGTTGGCTTTCAAATAAGAGCCAAATGAACCGTTGCATGAAATTTTGGAACGATATCGCACAATGGTCAAAGAATTCCCTAACAACGATATGGACGAGGCAATGATCCAACAAATCTTTTACAGGGAGATCAACAAAAATAACCAGTGTGTGGTAAATCAACTCGCCGGGGGTAACTTCATGAACACACCGTACTCTGAAGCATGTGAAATATTGGATGAGATGGAGGATACCTCTTCGGCATGGCCAAGTAGAGCCAACCTTCCTCAGGGTGACCCTAATATTATCCACCTACACAGGGAACTACATGATCATGGGCAAGCCATAGCTGAGTTGATAACCACCATGATCAATTGGCCAAGGCTCAGCTTCAACAGGTTCAGGGGCCAAAATAGGTAAATGCCATGGAAGGAGTAAACATGATGGTAAACAAGAGAAGGCAATGAGGTCAACAAGTACAAAACCATCCAGATCAATTTGAGCAAAGTAATAGTGCGTACAATCAAGATGATGCATATGATAATCAAAGTGAAGAGGTTCAATATGTCAACAATTACCAAAGTCAATGGAGCAATGCTCCAAATCAATAACAATGGAGATAACAGGGAAACCAAGGTAATTGGGGCAACCAACGTCAATAAGGAAATTGGAATGGTGGCAACAACAACAACCAAGGCAATTGGGGTAACAACAACAATTAAAATTGGGGTAATCAATGAAATCAAGGCAATTGAGGAGGAAATAATCAAGTCAATTGGGCGGCAACAATCAAAGTAATTGGGAAGGCAACAATAATCAAGGGGGTTGGAACAATAGCAATCAAGGAAATCGGGGGTCGAGCCTTTCAAAGTCCCCCGATGTATCAACAACCAAACAACCCACCTCCATATCCGTCGCAAGGTCCTAGTTTTTCCAACAATGAGATGGGACGAATTGAAAACATGTTCAAGCCAATGATGGAGAAAAACACCGACTCCGATGCCCAATTAGCCCCCCACAACACTTCTATCCGCAACTTGGAAGTCCAACTTGGCAAAATTTCTCAAGCCTTGAATGCTCTCACTAAGGAGTCACTACCAAGTGATACGATGGTGAACCCGAAGGGTGAGAACAATACGGGGCATGCTATAGCGGTGACAACAAGAAGTGGGAGAGGTGGAGTTCCTAGTACCTCAAACCCAAGAAAGAATGTGAATGATGATATGTTGGTGCAAGATGATGATGAGACAAGCAATAATGTTCAAGAAAATGATGAAGTGAGGATAGACATTGATGAAAATTTGGAGGAGACACAAGATGATGTGAACCCATCTAGGGAATATGTAATAGACATACCGGATCCGGTAGTGCCCAAAGCCAAGGCTCCTTTGCCAAGGACTCCTCAACTATATCCTCAAAGGCTCGCAAAGAAAAACAATGAGAATCAATTAAAGAAATTCATTGATATGATGAAAATTTTGTCCATAAATGTGCCATTGGTTGAAGCCTTAGAACAAATACCGGGATATGCCAAGTTCATGAAGGACTTGGTAATAAAGAAGATATCAATGAAATGTGAAACAATCAAAATGACACATCAAGTGAGTGCCATTGTGCATTCCATGGCTCCAAAGTTGGAAGACCCCGGTGCTTTTACAATCCCGTGCACTATTGGGAGTGCCAATTTCGCCAAAGCTTTATGTGAATTGGGGGAAAACATTAACTTGATGTCCTATTCTGTGTTCAAGACATTGCGGATTGGGCAACCAAGACCCACATCTATGAGGTTGAAAATAGCGGGCCGGACAATGAAGAGGCCATTGGGGATAATTGATGATGTGCTAGTTCGAATCGACAAGTTCATACTTCCCGCAGATTTTGTGATACTTGACTGTGAGGTTGACTATGAGGTGCCAATCATTTTGGGGAAACCTTTCCTAGATACAGGAAATGCCTTAGTTGATGTGGAAGCTGGTGAGCTCACCTTACGGGTGGGTGATGAAAAAGTTGTATTACATGTTTGTAAGTCAATGAGGCAGCCTAATAGCAACGAAGTGTGTTCGTTCGTGGATCTTGTGATCGAAGTAATTGTTGATGACACAAGTGCTGTGATTAATGTTGAAGATACATTGGAAGATATGTTGTTGAACCATGATGAGGATAAGAAGGAAGGCTTTGTAGAATGTGTCAATGCTTTGCAAGGAATGGGATTATATACATATGGCCCCTGAAAACTTTCCTTGGACCTTGAAAGTCGGAAGACTCCACCAAAAAAGCCCTCAATTGAGGAGCCTCCCACATTGGAGTTGAAGCCTTTTCCTTCACACCTCAGGTATGAGTTTCTAGGCCCTTGTTCCATGCTACCTGTATTCTTTCCTCGTGCTTAACTAACGTGCAGGTAGATTCCACCCTTGTGGTGCTCCAAAGGATGAAGAAAGAAATAGGTTGGACATTGACAGATATTCGGGGTATTAGACTCGCCTTTTTCATGCAAAAAATCATATTGGATGAGGATTGAAAACCCTCTATGCAACATCAAATAATATTGAATGAGGCCATGCAAGAGGTAGTCAAGAAAGAGATCATCAAGTGGTTGGATGCTGGGGTTGTCTACCCCATTTTCGGTAGTTCATGGACTTCGCCAGTGCAATGTGTCCCACAGATTGGGGCATGACTATGATTACAAATGAAAAAAATAAATGGATCCCCACAAGAACTATCACCGGGTTGAGAGTGTGCATGGATTATAGGAAGCTCAACAAAGTGACTCGAAAAGACCATTTTCCGCTTCCATTTCTTGATCAGATGTTGGATAGGCTAGCCAGACGTGCTTATTATTTCTTCTTGGATGGGTATTCTGGATAAAACCAGATTCTTATTGCACTTAAAGACTAATATAAGACCGCCTTCACTTTTCCGTATGGCACTTTTGCATTCTCGAGGATGCCATTCGGTTTATGCAATGCACCGACCACTTTTCAGCGGTGTATGATGGCAATCTTCACTGATATGGTGGAGGACTTCCTCGAGGTTTTCGTGGATGATTTCTCTGTGTTGGGAGATTCTTTTGAAGAGTGTTTGGACAATCTTGGTAAGGTATTGGCACGTTGTGAAGAGACTAACTTAGTGCTTAATTGGAAGAAGTATCACTTTATGGTCGAGGAGGGCATTGTCCTCGGCCACAAGATCTACAAGAATGGTATTGAAATTGATAAATAAAAAATTTAAGTGATATCAAAACTCCCTCCTCCTACTTCCATCAAGGAAGTGAGGAGCTTTCTAGGTCACGCAGGGTTTTACCGCCGGTTCATCAAGGATTTCTCAAAGGTGGTGAATCCCTTGTGCAAGTTTTTGGAAAAAGATGCCAAATTTGTGTTCAATGATGATTGTATGAAGGCATTTGAGATACTCAAGTATAGGTTGACTACCACTCCCATTATACCGCACCAAATTGGAGCTTGCCATTTGAGCTCATGTGTGATGCTAGCGACGTGGCGGTAGGAGCGGTATTGGGGCAAAGAATCAACAAGATCTTCCATCTAGTATTCTATGCTAGTAATACCATGAACGAGGCCCACGTCAACTATACGGTGGCCGAGAAATAACTCTTAGCCATTATCTTTGGTATGGAAAAGTTCTGCCCGTACCTCATGGGTACCAAAGTGAGTGTTTACACCGATCACGCATCACTTTGTTATTTGATGAGCAAAAAGGACTCTAAGGTGAGATTGATTCAGTGGGTACTTCTTCTACAAGAATTTGATCTTGAAATCCAAGATTCCAAAGGGAGTGAGAATCAAGTGGCGGACCATTTCTCCCGATTGGAGGAGGAGAGGAGGCCCCATGATGGCCTTGAGATCAATGATTTATTTTCGAACGAATAACTCCTCTCCATGTCTATGACCGGGATGCATTGGTTTACCGATGTGGCCAACTATCTTGTGAGCGGCATTGTCCCGAATGAGTTCTCTTCAAACCAAAGGAAGAAGCTCAAATGGGACTGCTTGGACTACTAATGGGACGAGCCATATTCTTGAAGAAGAACAATTGGGTATTCTTGAAGCTTGCCATTCTTCACCATATGGTGGTCACCATAGTGGAGTGAGAACTGCTACAAAGGTCTTAAGCTGTGGATTCTATTGGCCTACCTTGTACAAAGACGCTTGCTAGGCATTGTGATGATTGCCAAAGGGCTGGTGGGATCTCCAAGAAGAATGAGATGCCTCTCACCACCATCTTAGAGATTGATATTTTCGATGTGTGGGGCATCGATTTTTTGGGTCCATTTGTGAGATCATGTGGGAATACCTATATTCTTGTTGATGTGGATTACATGTCCAAATGGGTTGAAGCTGTGGCTTTGCCCAACAATGAAACACTGAGTGTGGTAGCTTTCTTGAAGAAAAACATATTCACAAGGTTTGGAACCTTGGTAAAGTTGATGAAGGTCACATTGTGGCATTGCCCCATTTCAAGTGAATGATGGTAACATGCGTCGTGTCGCGACGTTAAATCAGACGCTTCTTGGGAGGCAACCCATGTATTTTTCTTTCTCTTGATTTTCATTTTTTTTTAGATTAGGCATTATTTTGGGCTAACTGGTTGTGAAGTGTGTGCAGGAATATGGGTGTGCAGTGTAGGAAATTTGCAAGGAAAAAATTGGCCAAGTGGTGAAACTATGCGGACTGCACAAGCACTTCACGGCTGCACAATTCCGGTCGCACCACTAGAAGATGAAAAATTACATCTCTCTGAAGTTTGGCCTGATAAAAATCATTAAGGATTCGTGGTCGCACCCAAAATTTTGCGGACTGTTCGAGTTATGCGGCCGCAATCATTTTTTATGCGGACCGCGCCACAAATTCAAGGAGCAGGTAAAAGAGTGCGGACCGCACCAAAATTGTGCGGCAGCACTCAGGTAAGTTGGTAAGGCCAGCCTGGTCAAAGTATAAATAGGACCTACTTAGATTTTTCACACTTTACACACTCTGACCTCTCAAGCTAAGCTAAGCACAATGCACCTCCCCTCTTGCTTTCAGTTTTATCTCATTTCATCAAGTGTAAATTCCTGCTACATCTTCACTACTGGTATGTTGATTTCAATGATTTAATTTCATCTTTTTCTTTTTCTTTTTCTTTTTCTTTGTTTTAGTTTTCTTTTTACCTATGGTTAAGTTCATGCCTAAAATGTCAATTGTTGATCAAATCTTTCTTAGAATCATGTGGGTAGTGTTTGAATGCTTCATGGGGGCTGGGGTTAGTAGCTTTTCATGTTTAATTGCCACAAACCATGTCTAATTAGTTAAAACCCTAGTGTAACTCGTACATCAGTGCCTTTATGATTTGAATTATGCGGCCGCACAAATTTTTGTACGGTCCGCACTAGGGTATGTGGCCGGATACATTATTGTGCGGTCCGCGATACCCTAGGTTTAGGGACCCTTTGATTGATAAGTTTGTGCGGCCGCACTCAATTTTGTGTGGTTCACGGTAAATTTTTTGCGTCCGCACTCAATTTTGTGCGGTCTGCACAGTTAATCTTCAGAGACCCAACAAAACGAAAATGCGGCCGCACTCAAATTTGTGCAGTCCACAATTGGTTTGTGCGGCTGCACTCAAAATTGTGCGGTTACACTCAAAATGGAGAGTCAAACACCTTTAAAATTTATTGATTGATAATTGATAAGTAGGGATTTTGACCTCTTATTTGCTCTCTTTTACTTGTGTTTTAGGTCAAAAATGCTTGAAGGTATTCCCGAAAACTAATAAAATGTGCTTGCTTGTAGGAATTGTTCAAAATGAGCTAAAGGAATCAAAATCAACTCACAAAGAAGTCAAAAGTTGAACATAAACCAAAACTGGACAAAGAGACCTACAGTGCGGACCACACAAATATTATGCGGCTGGAAAAGCTATTGTGCGGCCGCGATCAAAACTATGCGGTCCACAAGATGGAGATTCAGAGACTTGTAACTTTTTCAATATGATGAGAGCGGACCGCACTAATTTTGATTGCGGCCGCAAAAGTCTTTCAACTCGAACAATCCAGCCAAATAATTAATATACATATACTGCTAGCCCGCCATACAAACACTAACAAGAAAAGGGGAAGCCAAGAAAAGCTCCAAACTCCATCCATTGCAAAATTCAAATCGATAAAAAATTATTCCCTTTCTTCGCCATTGTTAGAGAAAATTTAGAAGAAAAAAATTATAGAATCAATGCAGAAAGAGAGTTGTTTTGAAAGAGAGAGAAAGGAAAATCCTTTAGAAAGATAAGGGTTTGTCTGAGTAAGTAATGAATTGTGAGGAATTTCGGGATTTACTAAATTAAAAGGATACAATCAAGAGATACTCATTTAAAACTAATTTGTATATAATTGGTAAATTGTATATGACCATGTAATTAAGTTAAAACATGACTAGAGAGGTTAAATAAGTTTTATAAGTATGTATAGGTAGGTAAAAATCCCCTTATTTTATCATATAACTCTAAAGAATGTTGGACTCGCTGATTGTTGTTTGGACCAGTCTGATTCAATCCTTAAACCAGATCCAAATAGGCGTCGTATTTTATAGGGAGAAGTGCACAACTAGCCACTAATAAGACATGTATTTACTTTTAAGCCATTGTTTAAAAGGTCTTTTGTCTTTAGCCACTGCTTTAATAAACTTTACCCGCCCAGACGAAAATACCCTTCTGCTCATAAAGTTCACGACCAAGTGTCCTTAACTTATGAACTTGTTACTGTAAATTCAGGACTATCTCTCCTTAACTTATGAGCTTGTTACTGTAAGTTCAAGACTAGTTGTCCTTAATTTATGAGCTTGTAACCTAAGTTCAGTACTACATGTCCTTAACTTTTGAACTTGGAACTCGAAGATCAGGACTACCTGTCCTTAATTTCTGTGCTTGTAACTCTAAGTTAAGGACTACTTGTCCTTAATTTCTGTGCTTGTAACTCTAAGTTAAGGACCACGTGTCCTTAATTTTTGAAGTTCCAACTCTAAGTTCAGGACCAAGTGTTCTTAACTTATGAGCTTGTTACTGTAAGTTCAGGACTAGCTGTCCTTCATTTATGAGCTTGTAAGTCTAAGTTAAGGACTACTTGTCCTTAGTTTTTGAACTTGTAACTCTAAGTTTAACACTCGTCCTTAACTTTTGAACTTGTAACTCTAAGTTAAGGACTACATGTCCTTAACTATTGAACTTGGAATTCGAAGTTCAGGACTACCTGTCCTTAATTCTGTGCTTGTAACTTTAAGTTAAGAACTACATATCCTTAATTTTTGTGCTTGTAACTCTAAGTTAAAGACCAAGTGTCCTTAATTTTTGAACTTCCAACTCTAAGTTCAGGACCAATTGTCCTTTACACATCTAACTCCGTAATCTGAATTTGTACCTCCAAATTCCAATGGTATAAGTTTCTCTATTGGCCACTCATTTACTTGTTCCACTACAATCCACTATTACGTAACAGAAATGTCACTAATCATAAACAATTTAGCCCAAAACAGCAAGAAATCAAATTTGAATGCAAGTACAGGTTATTTATTAGTGCTCTTTGCTTCAGAGAGTAAGTTAGATTTGAAATGCTTTTCAGTAGCATAAGTAATCAAAAAGTTGAATCGAACCAACAACCAAGTAGGTAGGTGATTTTCAAAGTTTCAAGGCTTATCTATGAACATAAGCATTCATCTTTTACTAGATTGTTCTAGTTAACTACGGATCCAGGACTGCTATACGAGTCATGTCATTCGTGTTATAACAAGGAGATTGATCATTGCCGGCTAAACAAGGACCAACGACTACCACATAGCAGCTATCCAACCTGAAACCATCTTTTTTATTATCTTTAGGGTAAACTCCGTATTTCCATTTGGGAAGGAAAAGAGATAGAAGAAAGGGTAATATTAATTTTAATAGAATAGTGACTATCTTTGCTCAATATTAAAAATGCTGGATAAAAAATAAATATTACTTTAAAAAGTGTTATCCCACGCAATTTTTACTATTTTATACGCGTTAGTATATAGTTTAATTATTAGATAAAAATAAAAATTTACAAAGAAATAAATACAAGAATAACATATTAATTTTCAAGTTTAGAATTTAGCATTTTGAATAATGAAAAGCTTACATTCTTACAAATCGAAATACTTAGCTAGTAAAGGAATGCAAAACATCACGATAGGATAACACGCAAGCACAATAAATTACTTCATTTTGCATAAATATGAGTCGATCTCGTTTGTGTATGTTTCTTCATAGTCCGAGAAATCATTTGAGCCAGTGGTAGTCAACTCTAGCAGAAACTAAATTACTTGAGCCAGATTTAATATGAAAATTACAATTAAATCTTTCTATTTGTCCTTATATACCGTTAATGTCATATGTGTATGGGAATGATAAGTGTTCCAAATCACACATCTATATTATGAGTTTTTGCTTTTTGGAGATGATAATATTGCTAATAATCAAATTAGCTAAATGTATAAAATAATTAGGGTGATACTCAAGGTCTTGGTATTTAAAAAATCTCAATATCTCCAGACTCCAATTAAATAATGCTCCATTTTCACTGTGTCTTAAACTACATTTCTTAATGAACCTACATTTCTAACTTGGAATGTTCTAGAGTCAGGGGCGGAGGTAGGGTATGATTAACGGGTTCAGACGAACCCAGTAATTTTTGCTTATATGCTATTTTGTATTAGAAAATGCACTAAACATATATAAATATTTAACTGCGAATCCAGTGATTAAATGAGTTATGAGTTCGGTGGCAGGTTCGGAACCTTTAAATTCAAATTATGACTCCGCCTCTGTCTAGAGTGTTAAGCACTTAGGTCTTATTTTATTTTGCATGAATATAAGTGTTAATTTTCTACCAATTAATGAGTCATGGCATGCCCAATTTATTTTGACGACCAAACTTTATCATTATTTATCTCACTTTATTTTGACTATCAAACTTTATCATTATTTATCTCAATCGTTTCCATAAAGAATACTATCTCCGCCACTCCAACAAAGTAAACTCCTCATTTGTAGTACCAAAAATCAAAGTATGCATAAGGTAATGTCAGCACAAAATTCCAAAACAATATGTATCAAAGCATGCTCTGTAATATATTCGTTTCTTGCGAGCATTCAACACAATGCTTTCTTTTTTGACTTTGTAAAGCCAATCTGAGATAATGGGATTTAATATGAAGCAAAGAGTGGTCCTATGGCTATTAGGAATTTTTATCTACTTAGACGCCCGAAATCCCTGGTCCTAAAAGAATGGGAAATAAACTAAAGGAGTGAAACTCTGTAAGGAAGTTTTTAACTAGGTGAAAGATTATTTTCTGGAAAATTCAAGATTCGAGAGATTAATTTCTTAGAAAAATTAACAAGGAGCTGATCAAAATATAACACTATATATGAAAATTCAGATGGATAAGTCATTAGTCATTTTTCGGTTAGTATGATCAGGCAGAAAAATTTGAGATTTACCCGCCAACGCAAATGCAATCCTTTTGCTATATGACCACTAAAATTAAAAATTGTGATCCAAATTTCTAACTGAAAACTAAAAGAAGCATTCTCTGAGGAAGATTTATAACCATATATAGTATTAAACTATACGAGGTTCCATCAGTATAGGCCAAAATCCACCGTAATGCATCATTAAGGAAAGAATCAGTCGAGGTCGGCCAGGGGATAGCGAGGTTTGTGGTAAAGAAGGCAGTAATAGCCGAGGTCGAGCATCGTTGATATGACAGCAACGGTTAATTTTTAAAATAAAATATTACAGAGTCTAGTGAATATTCTATACAATTGTACTATTAGGGTTTGCTAGGGATATGTGTCATATATAAAGAAAAAGAAAAAGTTTAGGGGCATTTAATATTCATTTGATAAGAACACTTTTCGGAAGAAGATTCCCTCTCTTTTGTAAAAATACAAAGACTACATTTTTATCAAGATTGTTGCTCATATTATTCCACACGTTTCATCTGAGGATTGTTCAAGTAAATCTTAGGTATATCGGTCATTCATCATTGTCAGGAAAAACATTCGTCCAAAAATCTATTATTCGGTGAATCATTCCTCCTATTTACTTAAATGTCATTTATTATTATTTATTGCTAGTTACACCTCTATTATTGCCCATACTTTAAGAATATTTTGTATTTATTATTATCAATCCTTTACGGGATCTATCCCCATCTCACACACGTTTTCAAGATTTACATCTAGAGTTATTAACTTATTATATTTAATTAAATTTAACACATTATTACATAAATTTAATCTTTACCCGAAAATTACACTTTTTTGTCAAACACCATCAGAATAACTGAAAGAAGAATTGCCCATTGGGCAGTCTCACCAGTTTTGGGACCAAAGAAAGTGGGAAGTAATGGGAAGAAAACGTGGGGTTCTTAAGATTTTCACTATTATGATTATCTCATACCTACCCACCCCCAACACCGGCTCCCAGTACCCCTTATATTTTCTTGTTCAGATTTAACTTATATATTAAAAATCATTATCTTGTAAGTATATTTTAATACTTTATCTCTTTCAATTTAGACGAGGTAGTTTGATTTGGCACAAATCTTTTTTCTTTATAAAAAGAAACATTTGAAATATGAGGTCGTAAAAGCTTAAGAAACAAAAGGTTTGGTGGGCTATGATATTTGTATGGCTATAAAAACTTCTCAAAATGGTAAAGTGAAAAGCTTAAAGTTGAGTTGTTTCTAAATATATAAATGTCTCATTCTTTTTGGAAGGGACTAATAAGTAAATTGTGTCTATTAAATTGAAACGGAGGGAGTAATGATTAACTTGTCTTTTTATAGCTAAGTAGTAATTCCATTTCTCATGTATGTTATTGTGTAGTTGTCTGTTAGGTGACATGTTAAAGATATGAAGGTCTAGTAGAAACAATCTCTCTATCTTTTCAAGGTATAGGGATAAGGTCTATGTATATCCTATATTCGCCAGACTCCACCCGTGAGATTATACTGGATCTTTTTATTGTTGTTGTTGTTTGTTGTATATTGGAGTTAAACACTTGTTGTTCAAGGGATATCCTCCATTTTTCCTCAACCAGAAAAACCATTCTGCAAATGGAATTGGTCGGTTTTGATATGATTAAATTAATGCCGACCATGCAAAAGAACCGTTGTTCCACTAAGAATCCCTTAGTATAAAAGGGATATTCACTTTGAGAACTTGTAAATACCATACTCATCATCAGCAGCAGCAGCAAACTGAACTACTTGCATAGTCTTTCAACTTGTTTACAAGTGCTCTTTTTTTTGGTGGTGGTCACATTATACAACTTCATTTTTGTTCTTTTTTTGACTTCCAAGAACGTGGGTGCCTTCCCTTATATCCTTCACCTTCTGAAAAACCTAGTCTTTAGCTTCTTTTTTTTACCTACTGATAATGACAAGAAAAACCTACGCATGAACATTGAGTATGGCATTTTTGATTTAATGATCAAAGGCATGATCTTTTAAGCCTAGTGAAACTGACATTATTCTCATAGGACTTAGTATTAGCCAGGGGTCTACTAAAACAAGTAGCCAAATTGTTTTCCTTCACTTCCTTTTTTTGGTTCTATAAATTCTTTCTTTCAATTAACTTCCTAAGAGCTAGACACAAATTATGGACTTAACTTGGATTTTCTTCTTGGTTTTTCATATTTTCTTGTTTTCCTTTGTTTGTTCAGTTCATGGTAGGCTTTATGACTACCCGAACGTGCCCCGTTTTCGTGCATTGTCACAAATTTCATTGCCACCATCCCCTGCACCTGAGGGTGCACCAAAGACTGACAATGGTAAGAATTCAAATGATTCTGCAGCCATTTTCAATGTGTTATCTTATGGTGCTGTTGGTGATGGTGTGACCGACGATACACAAGCGTTTAAAATGGCGTGGGATGCTGCTTGTCAATTTGATTCAGCCATTGTACTAGTTCCCTATCATTATTCTTTCATGATTCAATCCACAATCTTCACTGGTCCTTGTAAAAGTGGACTAGTTTTTCAGGTAATGTGACCAACTATTTCAATATTTTCGGGTACTTGTAACATTCTTTTGATAATTGGTGAAGTGACTAATTAAGTTGATGCTGTAGATTGAAGGAACTATCATGCCACCAGATGGACCTGATTCATGGCCAAAAAAGGTCAGTAAAAGACAATGGTTAGTCTTTTACAGAATTGATGGAATGTCAATGCAAGGTGGTGGACTTATAGATGGCAAAGGTGAAAAATGGTGGAATCTTCCTTGCAAACCTCATAAAGTAATTTTCTTTATCCCTTTTTTTTTGTTCCAATAATAAGAGTTGAACATAAAACTTTCCACTGAGCAAATTAACTTCCTTTCTAATGTAAAAACATCAATGCAACAGGGAATAAATGGAACAACTGCACCTGGTCCTTGTGACAGCCCAGTGGTAAGTTCCAAAAACACACTATTTTGTTCGCTGAATGTTTATTTTGTATTATACATTCACTGAATGTTTATTTTGTACAGGCTATAAGGTTTTTCATGAGCTCAAATTTGACAGTGCAAGGACTTAAAATCAAGAACAGTCCATTTTTCCATTTCAGATTTGACAGTTGCCATGATGTTCACATTGATTCACTTTACATAAAAGCACCTTCTCTGAGCCCCAATACTGATGGAATTCACATAGAGAATACCAATGATGTCACTATACAAAATTCAATAATCTACAATGGTATTTAAGAAAGTGATAACTTAATTTTTTTCTATGATGTTTCTTCTTATTCTCTTTCTAAGCACTTCCCTTTTATCTTTGTAGGTGATGACTGTATTTCAATTGGAGCTGGTTGTTTCAATGTTGATATAAGGAACATGACCTGTGGTCCTAGTCATGGAATAAGGTATATTCAATTCTCTGCAACTCTGAATATCACCATCTTTTTATGTAAAAAGTAACAAGCAAGTTTGCAACCACGTATATAACCTTTAAAAATGGCACATTAACTAACAAAACTGCCAGAGTGGAAGTGGCATGCCCTACCACTACTGTACTAAAGTAGAAAGAACAACACTTTTAAGCCCATAATAAGATGTCTACTCTGTCTTTCCTCTTTCCCCTTTTCCCAAAATCTTGAAAATAAAGACTCTGTCTTTGCATAATTTTCAGCATTGGCAGCCTAGGCATTCGCAATTCGCGGGCATGTGTGTCGAACATTACAGTTTCAGATTCAACAATTAAGCATTCAGACAATGGTGTTAGGATCAAGACATGGCAAGGTGGATTTGGAGCTGTATCAAAGGTTACTTTCAACAACATTAGAATGGAAAATGTCAGAAATCCGATAATCTTAGACCAATACTACTGCAACAACAACAACAAGAGCTGTGCAAATCAAACTTCAGCAGTGTATATTTCTGATGTGGTTTATTCAAACATAAAGGGAACTTATGATGTGAGAAGTCCACCAATGCGTTTGGCTTGTAGTGATAGTGTCCCTTGCACAAATTTGACTTTTGTTGATGTGGAGTTATATCCAAATCAAGGACAGAAAATTATAGAACCATATTGTTGGAATGCTTATGGAGATCTTAGGAGTCTTAACATTCCACCAGTTTTTTGCTTGTTGGAAGGCAAACCTCAGTCATTGCCAAGTAATGATGTTGATCAGTGTTGATAGATTTGCTAAGAATAGAAAGTTGTAAAAGATGTATTATTGTTGCATAGAAAAAAGATACTAGTATGATAATCAATATGTATTAAAGTTTTAGTTCTACTAATATTGTTGCAGAGGGACTAAAAACTAAAGTGTAAGCATGTATCCCTTTGTTAATGATATTAATATCTTTTAAACCATGGTCATGCTTTGTTAGTTTTAGAATATATTCTTTTCCTTTTGGATTTAACTCATTATGTGTAAGGAATTTTTGACTATCAATGCATTTTTACAAATGGTAGTAGGTAATTTATATTATTTCTCATATAATTACAAATTCTAATGGTTATCGGTAATGTAATTCTTTAATATAACTAATATAATATTTCTTTTGTCTTTTTTCACATTTTCTTTTTCTCTAAATCAGTTATTATAACAACTTATACATTATACCTGTTTTTTCATTCTCTTTTTTTCCTTTTATTTCTTTTTTCTCCTTTTCTAACTTCATTTATTATTATTTTCAATTTTTCCTCCTTATTTCCTATTTTTTCAATATCTATTTTCTCACACATTTTTGGCTCCTTTATTTTTGTTTCTTTTTATTTTTTCTCTCTTTTTTTTCACTATATCAAAAATACAAGATAACTGATATAGTACACCTTTTTATTTATTTTATTTTCCATATATAAATTATTAAAAAAATTATTCTAGCATATAGTATACTAAAAATAATATATTAGTAGCAGTTGAAGTGTATTGTTGTAGTATACTATGTTACTCATATGGTATATATCATATACGGTATCATAGAAGACTGGTTCATTTCATCAACAAAAAAAACTCATCAGTCCTCCATGTTACCTATATGGTAAACTCATCATTCCTCTATGTTACCACTTATTCAAATGGTATAAATCATATATTAATAAAATATCATAGAGGTTTGGTTCATTCCTTCTAAAAATATACCCAATACCTATATGATATCTCATATACTAACAGGGTATCATAAAGGTCTGGTTCATTCCTCTCAAAATCACTTAGTCCTCTGTGATACCAACCCGAGTATCATAGAGGACTAGTTCATTCCTTCAAAAAGAAAACTAGTAATCCTATATGACACTCATAGGGTATATATCATATAATGTTAGGGTATTATAAAGGATCCTTTCGTTCCTTTAAAAAAATAGTAGTATAATATTGTAATTAATTATATACTCCTGAATTAAGTATTATATACCAATACGGTATACAATGTAACATTTTGGTATACAGTACAAATCTATCTTATTTGCTAATTGAACTCAATTTCAATCCAAAATTTAAAAAATCCACTCCAAAATCTCCACCAGATTGACTCACAATATAGTCACATCCTTCAATTAACATTTCGAACATACCCCAGTCAGAATCAAATCAAAATAACTACAAACTCCATAAACCTGATATATGAGTTTCAAGTTTCAAGATCCTCCAATGGCAAATCTAATTTTTGTCACAATAAAATCTCCAAAAATCATCACTAACACTACAATCTACATATCATAGAACAACCCCCATTGAATTCCAATAATAAAACACTTCAAAACACATATGAAAATTCAGATCTGAAATTTTAAACTCATATACAAGGAGTTTAACTTTTTTTTTTAATGTATGAAATTTTTACATAATTGAATCATGTGCTCAACTAATCTATATACTAAACAAATTAGCAGCTAATTTAATACTGAAATTAAAACTGAAACTGAAAGAAAGGAGAAAAAAAGAGAAAGTTTAGCTCTTTCCAAAAGCAATAATCTTGGAAAAAAGTAGAATTAAAAGAAAATTACTTTATTTAGCTAGGAAAGTTTGGCAGTTTAGCTTTAGGAGTTTTGTGTGACTTAAGATTGGAGTTTGGCTAGAAGAGTAATAAGTTTTAGTGAGGTGAGTATGTTTTGTAATGATTTAAAAATGGATAAAAGGGTTAATAAATAAGGGTTGCACAGGCATTTGGCGTAGGTTGCTAAAAATAGACTTAATAACTCAAAAAATCAGACAGATTATGTGTTACAATAAGTTAAAAGTACATATTAGTAAATTTTACAGTATCAATGTATCTACTTTAACAAGTAAATTATGTCTCTCAATTCCTTAAACTTGGGTGTTTTGACTGCTGCTATTTTCATTTGACTCTTGAAGTTGATATTTTTTTTCTGCAAATGAATGGTTTACCTGACCTCTAGCTTGGTGAAAGTAAAAGAAACCAAAATTCAGCGTTTAGACCATGTTAGGATGTCTATGAAATGCAATAGAAAGGAATCAAGAACTTTGTCACTTTTCACCATTTAATGATTCAAGAAGTAACTAAACCGCACACATATCATTCGCTACATGTATTGTAATATGATGAATCATTCTAAAAAGACCTTTTCCTTATTTTGCTCCATGGCTATTGGCTAAAGACATAAAGTGAGAGTAAAAAGACAAGAGTTTAACTTTTATATATGCATCTATTAGGCCACATAAAAAATAAACATGTTACCTACTGCAACATACTGAATTAGAGTTGTAGAGTAAAAATTGGATGTAAGAGAATGTAAAAGGTTCTACAAAAATAGGCTTGGCAATCCCCTTTAGGTTAGCGTGCACGTAGGTAATTGTAGGTTAAGTGGAGAAATCCCTAGTAGTAGAAATTCTTTGAGTAAAAGATGCACAACGGCTTTACTATTTGGGTAACATGCAGCCAAATACTAGTGATTCTAATTAGTTACGAGCAGAGGCTGCACAATGCTTTTCCTTTCACCCACATGAGAAGATTTGCACACTTCAGTCCTTTTTGGTGATAAATATAAATATAATATAGTTCATGTATGTAATGATGTATTTCAACCACAAAACAGATGTAAGGGTAATAATTGAGCAAGTCTAGCTCTCATTAAAGTCTTTCCTTTGGCCCCTTTGTAGTGTTCTTGTTCAACACACTGTCATTCTTACTCAACAAGGGAAGAAAAGTAAAAGAAATGGCAATTACAACATAATCTGTGTACATGTAAAGTATGAGGATTTTCCGGTAGTCTGATTGATTTAGGGGCATCCTGAGGTTTGAGTAGATATATAAGTTACAATATTTTGTTTGGCGACTTTATGTTCTGTAACATATTAAATTGACCGACAATTTTTTCTTGACAATGTGGATTCAGATAAATCGGTTTCGAAGTTCTAGATCTAGATAACTCTCCTAATTAACTCGATTATGATAACCTGAAAAACAAAGTTTCTTGTTGTCACCTATTAAATAGTACTAATGGTGTAACTTAAAACTCTGTGGACATTGATAATTAAAGAAGATGCAATAATGATTAGAGTATTCAATCAATGTGGGAATAGTGGCAGTGGCATTATAAATGGAAAATTGAGAGGTCCCAAACATAGCAAATGGAGGAAGGCGGCGGCTGTGGGGCTGCGGCTATCCACATATACTGCATTTAAATTACTAGCACAAGTTAAAAATGTACTATTTTTAACTTTAATAAAGAGTTGCTGTAGGGGCGTGCTCAGAAAAAGTTTGTGGCCGGTGCACAATGGAACCTACTCCTTCTCCCAAATCAACTACTTCTATCACCTTTAGAAATTTGTCAAATTTGACCTGAGTTTTGAGATAAATCTTCTAAAATGCATCTCTGAAGTTAAATTCCGAAACTCAACTGAAAAACTCCCTTTCTTAACTTGCCATCTCCTTCTTGAAGGTCATTCTTCTCTTTACATGTGTTTCTTGAGCCGAAGGTCTATCGGATATAATCTCTTCATCTTCACAAAGCAGGGGTACCATCCTCATAACCTACTTGTGAGACCATACTTAGCTAGCGTTTGTACATAGATTTGATTTGAAACTTTAAAAAATAAGTTTTTGATGATGAGATAAAAAATTATTTTTGAAAGTTGAAATTGTGCCTGGACATGCATTTTACTTGAAAAGAATTTGAAGTTTTGTAAGTAGAAAATTTCAAAAACTACTCTAGAGCTATTTTTGGGATTTGAAGATTTTATTTTCAAAATCTAAAAAGAAGGTTAAAATCTATAAAGACACAAATATTTCAAAACAAAATTTGAAAAAAAAAAACTTCCAATTTTTATGGCCAAACTGAAGCTTAATATGTTTCTATGGCCAAACGGAAACACTTCAGTTGATTACTTTTTCGCAATTATAGAGTACGATGATTAGGATATTCTTCAGTTCAAAAGAGACTGGGTGCTTCCATCCTTCCACCATTTAATGCACTGATATTTCACAATTTATCTAAAAGATTTTAGCCCCAGAAAAGGTTTACCTGCACCCAATGTTTCAATCAAACCAATAAACATATGACATGTGTGATTTACATAAGGATTTAATATCTACCCATGGACAAGTAACATGTGGTCTCACTTAATTTGTAGCCTTTAAGATTAGCTAGGTTTTGATGCAAACACTGTCTGATGGTAATTTTTCCCTTCTAATCCGTCTCGTATTTTTACTTTTTGGTGTAAAAATGATCGATAAGCTTAAGTTTCTTGGCTCTTTATCCCTCATATTTGTTCTTGGATACCTGAGGGCATGCAGAACAGTGAAGTTTTTCGAATTTTTGCTTGCCGTTAACCAATCAATGGAATATTTGCAGTAATCAAATGCAAGTGTAGTTTTTTCTTGTGTCAGATTTCTTATGCTATTAGAAGCATAAGGGATTTAGCACTTAGTTTGTTAGACCGCACCACACAAAGGCGGATTTTGAACTTCATGGGTTCAGATTTGGAAGTCTACCACATCACATCTAATTTTTTTTATTTTTTATCTTGGGTAAGACATCACGTCTAATTTACCGGGTTCAAAACCTATTTTTGCATTTAGATGGATTTTTAACACACATCAGGGCCTAAGCCGAAGTTATTGGATTCAAATGAACCCCTAACTTTTTCGTTGGCTCCGCCCCTGGCACTACCAATCAAGTCCACATTACGTTGGCATCTAAAAGCAATGAGAATCCGTTCTGGGTTTCAGCCCCAATTTCGTTACTGTCATCAGCCACAAGAATCATTGAATGTTACACGAAAAGAAACACACTAAATACAAGAACATAAATTGAAGGCCAACTTTCTACCATTTCCAGTACTTTGAAAAGGAGATTGCAAGTTTGCAAACGCATAAGCAAGAAACATTTCTAAAACCAAGCGAATAACCACCCAAAGAATGTCCAGGAAGATAGTATAAATAACATATGCATTTGCCATTCACTAAAAAAGTTCACTGTTTATTAAAGCATTACATTCATATCCAGATAAACCTTCTTCTGCATACACAGCATAAATAACAAGGCAAATACACTTCCGGCAGAAGACTAGTATAAAGAGGCAAGTACCTCCAGCAAAGAAGCAGCAAATTGCATTTGTGTCTCCTCGTCTATGGTTAGGAACAGGGGCACGTGTACGAATAGTGATCTGATTCCATTCTGCTCCGCAAAACGCAAGGAATGGTAGTATACATAATTGCATACAAACCGGCCTGCATCATCAGAGGTCATTACCTCATATCCCATCTTTGCCAATACCTTGGTGATTTCCTCCACGGGAAGAGCAGTCTAGACAAAGGGCGAACAGAGTATAAGAAAAGGGGTAAAGATACCAAGGTGCAAAGACAAACATAAATCATTTGATCCTGGATCAAAAGTTAAAAGAAGCAGCTATTTCCAGAAACTAGTGCAATCTGCAGTAACATCAGATGCTAGGGCATTTTGAATGTCCAAACAAGGAAATAAACAACAGAGAATCGTGCTAGTTACTTTATAGAAACATCTCTAATGTTCCCAGGAAGATCCATTTTCTAGCCAGGAAGCCTATCAAGAGTTGCTTTTAAGAAATGCAGGCAAATGTTTTGCGCTTGGACATGGATAGTAGAATAATGCGGATGAAAAAACTAAATCTTCTCAGTGAGACAAGCATGGGAACACATTTTCCCAAAAAGTGGTGGCTATACTTGGAGTTTGGTGCTTTTGAGATAGTTTAATTTAGATATTTGGAAGAAAATTAATTCAGAGACTTCCCTGCAAAAGTTAAGTCTCCAAAAAACCAACGCTGCCATAAATTCTAGTGAACCACAGCACAAACTATGCACACAGAGATTACATGAGGGCAGGTTACTTGTCAGCCATGGGCAAAAGTTATGGAGATACGTTTGAGAATTTGACATCATTTTAGGGTATCAGCTTTTTGTTTTTGGATCAGGCTGATGAAAGTTTAATTATAATACGCAACCTTATGAAGAACTAGTCTTTATTTAAAGCAGAAGAGGATACTCAAAAAGCAACTGTTAGGTATAACAAGTTTTCTTAGTCGCTGCTGATTTAAATTCCAATAACAGATAACCTCGGGGGCAGATGTAGGATGTTTTTTCTTTTGGGGAAAATGCAGAGGCCAAGTGTTAGGCCACTTATTTTGGGGGTCAAATGAATAAAATGCAAAGGGTTCTTCAAAAACATAACTGAATTATTTTCTTGTTGGTAGAACCTTTCTAGATTCTTTATTGAACATACATCTGCAGAAGTTTGAGAGGCAACGGCACTCCTGTTATGTGATATCCAACCCATAAATTTTGGATACAAACTGTAATTAAAAGATCTCTTAAGTATAATTTGAGCATAATGCTTTTTCCACATCCTAGGTTTTAAAAGATGAAGGCATTTTAATCAGGGGAAAATAAATTTCAGGATGAAGGCTACTCATTTGCACATCGAAATACTTCCCTTAAAAAAAAAAAAATTTACTTCCCTTACAGTGATCAGTTACCCAACTTTGCAGAATTGAATTGTAACGTTCATTGATTTCTAAAGATCATCTCATGAATTCCTGCTGTAAGCAGCAGGTAAGCAGCAACAGATGAAAGTCAAAGATATCTTAGTTCCAATATCAAACACAACCAATGCACAAAGAACCAGTGCCTTATGTAGTGAAGACAAAAAAATGATATATCTGGAATTCTCCTCTATCTCCATCTCTATCTCTATCTCTCTATCTTCCCCTTTTCCCAGGAGAAACGAGAAAGTAAAAGGTAAGGAAAATATACACAAACAAGAACACCAGCTATACTTATGTAGCTATAACCTAATCAAGGAGACCGCCAACAATTAATTGACCACAAAACTTCTTATTTATTCAGTTGCCTCTTCCTCATTTTGTTTTTACTTCAAAGGTCTTGCTTTTCTAAGAGAGGAAACATTACTGCCTTAAGAAAAAGCTATCAAACTTTTTGAGGGAGGAAAGAGAAATCGAGAGAGCTAGTTCATTCAACAATACAAATTCTCCACATCTATTAAGCTCTATTTGCGTCGACTTTATGCAAATCCTCGATATAAAGACAATTTAGAGGTTCTCTAAAGCTAGGGGTTATTTAAATTTCACACTTCTCCCTATAAAATAACATACAAATCTCTAATCAAGCTAAAAAAGACTCCTAACAAACACTAGAAAACAGTGTGTTAGTAAGGATTAACCCTTCATCGTGACTAGTTTGACATCATCTATATAGATTTTTATCTTCCACAGTTTTGTGTACTGAGCTAAGTGCACATGGAGTCCTGAGAATGCAGTGTTTTGAGACGATATCCATCCAACTAATATTTGGTCTACCTCGTTCCTTTTAATATCTTCAATCATCATGAATTTCAGCTGCATAGTGTCACCTCATATTAGGAATTTGCGATATCACTTGTCATGTAACTAGGATGACATCTCATTCATACAGTAATGTCCCTAGCTTATTTCAAAAAGGTAAAATGGAAAAAGTGTCCCCTTTTGATTAGCCAGTTTCCAAGGGGGTGAAGGTCTTACAGCAATCTCAGGCATACCAGAAATCAGTTAATTGGCCTTTTGCAATACAACACCTATGAACAGTCGTTACCTATTTAGAGCCCGTTTGGATGGGCTTATTTTAAGTGACTTTTAAGCCAAAATAACTTTTAAGTCATAAGTTAGGAATTCTAGCTTTTGACTTTTGGCCTGTTTTTGTCATTTTAGTTTAAAAACAAGTGCTTAAAAGCACTTTTTTACTCTATCCAAACACTACAAAATAACTTAAAAGGTATTTTGACTTAAAAGCACTTAAAATAAGCCAATCCAAACGGGCACATAATCTACCTTTGGGACCAAGGGAAGAAGGTATCGGATCACTTTTGAGAGCCTGTTGTTAAACCAATTCCTTTATGCTTTTTGAATGAATTACAGATAGTAATGTAATCTCATGGAAGAGGTATATAGAATAAGATTTTGCTTCTTCTCTTTGTTCTATTTTTAGTTTTAGAATAGAAAAAGAGTAGAAACTAGAGGTACACTCTCTAGAAGATTTTTTTAGTTTTAGAATAGAGAAAGAGTAGAAACTAAATGTACGCTCTCTAGAAGATGGTAGGAGTGGAAAGAGCGGTTCGTGATGTATCCAATAAAAAATTTAGATAAAGAAAACATTTTTTTTATCAAATTCTTCATTCCTGGGAAGAGAAAGAAGCACATAGGGCAAGGCCCTATCTTTCCGTTTGCTACGGGTGCATTTGAAGGTTTATGATAACATGGCGAAAAAAGGAAACGAGAACCTTGGAGGCTGGAAAATTAAGCATTTAACTCAAGATTTAGCGTGCATAAGCCCAGAAGCTTGTGACTTTGCCTTTACAAGTTATTTCCTCAGCCCCGTGCTCTATGTCTATTTCTAGCATAGGATGCCCAGAAGTGTAGTTACCTTCTAAGTTGCTCGGACTCGGGTGCGGGTATCCGGTGCAGGTGTAGATCTGAAGATCAGATCCTTCATGATCTAAATTTTAAGATTCGGGGATACGGATCCAGGTGCGGAAATTACATCAGGGAAGGCGGCCCTTCCCTGTTCCTTGTTTACATCAGGGAAGGCGGCCCTTCCCTGTTCCTTGGGTTAATGCATCCTTTTTATGTGAAACATTATGCGAAAAACTTAAAAGGTATTCCGAGAAGGAGAAAATATGATCAAGAGAACCCGAGAAGGAGATAAAAGGAAAAGGATTGACATAGAAATTTCTATATCCAAGGTATTCCGTTTTCTTCAATTTCACCATAGCTTTTGTTTTTATTTCAAAGATCATCTTATTTGTCCCAAATTTCTCCGTCGATTTTGGTCAAAGTATCCAAAATCGGTTGACTAGATCCAATATGGATCTCACACCCACGCCCACGCCATCATGGCACGGGTGCGGCACCGAAAGTGGAGAGTCTGAGCAACTTAGGTTACCTTTCTACAATTAGTTGTACCACTTTTGCCTCCTGATATTACCAATCACTTAGATGATGACTTATAAGGGTCATTTCCCCTGGTAGGAAGCAAAAGCAAAAGCGTAAGGGTACCCCTTCAAAACTACAGTGAAAAGAGGAAGTACATCACTCTTACTTCCCAAACAAGTGGAAGTTCATCATCAATACTTCATCCAAAGGAAGTAAACCAATCAATTTCTCTGGCCTTGCCCTCCTGCTGCTCTTTTTCAAACCAAGATAGAGTGTTAAATCAAAAAAAATGGAGCGTATTATTCAATGAAGTGCTATAGCAAACTCACTCGTTTACCAATTAAAAAGATGGAGTATAAAATTCAATTGAGTATGAACTAACACATAACAGTGTCGTATATGTATCAACTACCAACTATATTTGATTGGAACTTCAAAGTCGGGCAACAAGATAAGCATTAAATTTATCCAATCTAGAAAAAATCATGAGGGATGGATGCAAAAAATCATAATACCTCTCGTTTTCGCGAAATTGCACCATCTGCATGAACAATAGGGACTTTCTGCAAAATATCTTGAGTTCGGTTAATGAACGGAACAGTCTGAAACAGGACCAATGAAAACTGAAAGATCATTTAACTGACCTGAGGCTTCCATCCCATCTCATCTGGACAACGGAAAGTAGCTTCATTGACAGCCTGATTCTCTATGGCAAACATTGTGGCACCACTATTTACTCCAAAGTGTACCTGAACACAAATTATCAAGAATTAGATTAATCATGGTATATGAAGTACGAACATTGGGCATCAAAATACTCAGCACATAACCATAACATTCTCGGGCCACTCGAACACCATAACCTTCTTTCCCTCCTCATGCCATCATGGAATGACACTCCTTGCAACTATGTTATTTGCTCCGAATTCCAAAATCGCGGAGCAGTTAAAAGGCTTAGTTGTAATTTTAATTTCTATACACAAATGTATGGCACTCAGCAATTTTAATGAAAAATGGACAACATTTCCACTCAAAGTCTGAAAGAGTTTGCATGATGAAAAAATTAGGTCACTTGGTTGTAAACAAATGGAAAACTCCTCTCTTTGTTTATTTTTATCCAACAACAACAACATACCCAGTGAAATCCCACAAATGGGATATCGGGAGGGTAATGTGTATGCATACCTTACCTCTACTTTGTGAAGGTAGAGCCTTTGTTTAGTTTTATCCATCCCTAGTTTTATCCCTCCCTTTTCCCCCTCTTAACATCTGAATACAACTCTGATATTATAACTGATTTAATAACTGTCCTAAGTCTATGAAACAAACTCATTTTGTTAAGGTAAATTTGTGAGTTCTTCTAGCAGCATATTTAAGTACACATCTTCAGGATTGGGCCCAGAATAGTATTCGAATTTCATGTCAGGTAGGCCCAAGAGTCTTAAAGTATATATGGAATGCCACAGCACATCATAGCATGCGTCAATTTCTGAAAAAACGGTAGTATACTGGTTTTCAGGATTAAATAATTAATTAGTGACCATTTTGTCAGCAAATGGATCCTTCGACAAATACGAAAGCAGTAGCCTATAGCATCCATAGAGGATCAATTTTATAATGAACTAAGATCCAGAACTTTGCGTATCGAACACGACAGTAGTTGAAGTATTATATTTCCGAATATATCCTAACCGAATCCAATTTAAAGAAGAAGGTCGTAATACATTTCCTAATAGGAGAAAAGGAACATTTACGGTGTCATGATACAAAACGGTCCTTTCAGATTCCTGAAAGAAGAATTTCCATATTTATGACATATAACGGCCCAACAGAATTACCGGCCATGTGACCATTTTCTAATTAAAATAAATAAAAAGCTATGCTTTCCTCATTTGGACAACAGAACAAAGTTGAGCGCGAAAGGTAAAAAGAAGCCAATTGAGTAACTGACCCAAATAACTCTCTTGGAATTAGATGACTCCGAGTCACCACCGCCTAAAGCAGCTTGCAAGGTCTGGTACAAAGGAACTAGCGCTCCTTGGCCCGCAGTATCAAGGATGCTGCAACTCCCAAGGATCAGCCCTTTGGGCATATCCCTTTTCTTCATATAATCTTTAAGATTACTTACAATTGTTTCCGTTGGATTTTCAGCAACTCCATGAAATTTCTTGAAACCAGTCACGTGAACGATCACAGGTGAAGGCCCTTCCGACCCCATCTACCCCCTATTCAGATGAAACTGAAAGAATTTCAAAGCATCAAAAACAGAAGCAATGGACCAAAAACCTAAAAGATTTCATTGCAATAATTTAAAGCATAAAATTCCAATTACAACCACCAAGAATAAGTGTCCAATTATTTCAATATGAACCTTCCCATCACATTCCAATACCACTCAAGCAATTCAGTATGGACAAAAACCATAATCTTTTTGTCTCAAACTAGTGAAATTTTGCACTAATAGTGATCGATGAAGAAGAACAGAGCAAAACTTCATACTATAGCATGGCAAAAAAGGACAAGAGAACAAAAATAGACCTTTGTGAAACTATGCTGAGAACAATTAAAGCTCAAAACTTTGATCCAAAGATCAAATAAGAACCCATATTAAAATAGTTTAAATCCTTTTGAACATGAATATTTTCACACACCAAGAACCCCAAAATTCATTAATGATGAGTCAAAGTCATAAATAATTCACAAAATACTAAACCCCAGTTGAAAAATAATCAGAGATCACATGGATCAAAAGCCCAGAAATCTAGACTAAAAGCAGAAGACTTTTGAAGAGAAATTCAAGAACAAAATTTAACATTATTTTCTCACCTGAAAGCTGAAAGAGAGAGAGAGCCAAAAGAATAAACGACTGAAGCAAAGTAGTCTTATCTGATCAAAAGGTGATTATAATGGTAGACTAAAAACTTGATTGAGATTCCTCCTTATTGATGACTATAGAATTTTAGAATAAAATAAGAAAAAAATGAACGTGGTAGTGGTAGGTCGTTATCATAGAAAATATAGGCATTATATTATTTAAAAATACGTTGTACGTAATTATTGTGTTATCGGTGATGACTTTCTTCCTTCGTCTGTTTGCACTGCTATTGACATTTTTTTTTTTTTAATTTTTTCAATTTAACTTTTATATATATATATATATATTGATAGTTAAAAAAATTTATATAATATCAAATCGTTTAAATGTTAATTATAGATAATTTTTACTATAATAGTGATTAGTGTAAAAATTCTCAAGATTTGCTTTGGATAAAGTGAAAGGAAATGAAGAAAATCTGGTTTCCTTTATGGCTAATATCTTGTCTGATAAATGAAAAGGCAACATAAAAGTTACTACAAAATTTCCTTTTCACTCACTTTCCTCTTAACCAAAAAGAATAAAGAAAAGGAAAGGGGAGAAAATTCAGTAATTTTCCTTATTATTTTCAAGCAGAAATTATAAACATATGACCGTAAGATTTTCAAGAAATAGCCAGCAAACTCGGCTGTTTGTTTCCAATAAAGAAAAAGATAGAATTATGGTAGAAAGCATTAAAGTATGTAAATAAAGTTGCACTTTTACGATTGCTTCCTTTCGCATACCATACTTCTCTTAAAAAACTCAATAAATAATTTAAGAATATAAATTTATATTCGCTAAAAAATAATGCTGATAAATTAGTAATAATGGCCTCCATAATAAAGGATTTATAAGAAGAGATAAAGTTGTAATTTTCGTGTAATATGCAACTTAATAGAAATATTTGAGTTGATTGCTGCCATTTTTGACAAATTTGCAGTTGATCAGAAGGATTTGGATTTTAAGAGATTGATATGAAAAAAAAAAGAAAAGGAACACAAATTACTTCTTCAGCAAATGTGCCAATTCCAATAATAACAAAATATGTGCAACCAGACCGTATATTCATCGATTGTTTTTTTGCAAAAAAACTAGGGACATTTGTGATCAAGGAAAATAATTGTTATGTCATTAATGTTTTTTATTTTCTACCTCCTTTGCATGTTCGTCCATTTATTTTGTAATTTCAACTAAAATAATTTCTATGGAGCTCTACTCTATTCTCAAATTATGTAACAATCTCTCATCCAAAATTTACTTTCCTCTTTTTTATACTTTAGGAAGATGTGTTGCCATAATTTTGTCAGCACTTTCGTTTCCGTTATCTCTGATAATGTTTCAATTGTCATTAATTAGTAGTCAAATACACAAGAGTTACAATTCTAGTCTCAAATACACCATAAAATACAAAGATAATATAATTTCTACTGCAATCACCGTTTAAAGAGAGAAGGCAAAAAGAGATTTGGTTTTGTGATGATATATATTAGTTTTTCTTGTAAAAATAATGTCATGCTTGTATTTTGAAGGCCCACAAAAATAGCTACAAGTCTACAACCTTATGTAATTATGTAGGGTCTCTTTCTATCTCGATATTATCTCCTTAATCTGTGTATAATTCGTTTTATCCACTCAAGACTAAGTAAAGGATAACGCACCAAATGCTGAATTTGGTTCCTTCAATTATTTCATTTCGGAGATTGCTTTCATTTTTCATTTTCTTCTTTTTATATAGGCAAATATGGTTCTATAGACTTGACTTTTCTTTCCTACAGCAATTGAAAGTTTTAAAAAGTATCCATGTGACAAGTTGTAGTATATTCAATTATTCAATTATTGGGTTAGTTTTGTATATTGTTATCTATTTCAAATCTTTCCCAAGTGAGAGGAGGGAACGTGTGCTACAACTAATAAACAACCAGCTGAAAAACGTTAGCTAGCTAAGTTAGCGCGCAATCATTTTTTGATAGGGGCTTGCTTGTTTAAGCTCTGTCCAATCTATACAAGGTACTGCTCGTTTTCTCTCAGCCACTAATGGCTTATGCAGTGGTCGGCATTCCTATGTGCTCTTCCTTGTCCTCATCCAGGATATTAATTCTATGGGTTCAGCCTTTACGGTTCTTAGTATTGAACCTATTATATTTTTAAAGTTATCGATTCAAACCTATATTGCAATTTAGGAAACTTTTACACTAAATTTATATTCCATATTTAAAGTATTAGATTCAGGTGAACCCCATACGACATACACCTCTAGCTATCCAACTTTCAGTTTGTTGTAGCTAAGTCATAATTAACTTTTATGACGGAAAATTAACTCAACTATACTTGCATATTACAAAAAAGTATCCAAAAATATTTAATTCTGTCCTAACATAAAAATGATTTCACTTCACTACTCCACTTACATAACATTAACGTGATATCACTTTTTAAAAATAAAAAAGTCCATTTTGTACCAACAAAATTTAAAGAACTATTTTAGTGGTTAAGGCTTTTTGTTGATTTTGAGCAACTCCAAATTTCTTTCTTTTTCCCTCTTTGGTACACTAGAAAAAGAGCAGCTCCAAACAGCTCCAACAATAATATTTAGTGTGATCTCATAAGTGAGTCTGAAGAGGGTGTTGTATACACTGACTTTACTCCTATTTTGTGTGACGTAAAAATATTATTTTTGATAGACCCTCAGCTCAAAAAAAGTATTTTCAATATAGGTTCGAAAAATACAAGAGTAAAAAGTTAAGATGAAAATACTGACGAAAAGAAAAGTATTAACAACAATTATAGTAAAGATAACCAAAATAAAAAAAAACAATAAGAAATAAAGTTGAAGAATAAAAAAATAATAGAATAATAATAATAATAATAATAATAGTAATAATATTGATAAGGATTAACAACGGCTTACTACTTGAAACAGGAGTCCGAAACCTAATTGTGGATTTTTTAGACTCAAGCGACCAAAATAGGTAAAAAAAAAGAGTGGGCACTATTTAATGTGTCGTTAAGGTATATCGCGGTGAATAACCGTGCTATATATAAAAGTTGGACCCACCAATAATTCAGCTGCACTTAACTGACACGCCAATAATTCATTGGCACTTAACTGACACACCAATAATTCATAGGGGTATATCGCGCATATTTAAGGTGTTATAAATCAAATAATTGTATCCCTCCCCTCCCCTCCCCCGACTATTTTTTCCTTGTTTAAGGAGTTTCAGGATTTTGTAAAAAATCATCCAGGATCCTTTAAGTCTTTTGAATATTTGTTCATTAAGTTATTTTGTATTTTGTCATAATGTCCGAAGAGCGAAAAACTAATGTTACATCATATTTGGGGGGTAAGGTTGTAGTGGAGAATAACTCAGTACGCCATAGTTGTTCTCCACAGTGTCATGTTAAGTTGCCACTTACAATGGAGTACGATACATTGGTATCGTTGTTATGTAAAAAAATGAGTGTGAGCAAACGTTCGGTGAATATTAAAGTAATTGGAAGATATTCGTATTCTGTTACTCTGCAGGGGGTTTCTTGTTATGCTGAGTTTAACATCAAAGACGATGAAACTCCAAAATATTTTTTGAAGACTCCGGATGAACACCGGGAACTTCTTGTGATAAAAATGTTGGAAATGTACGTCAAGGCTGAAGACATTCGCAATAATGAGATTCTGCAAAGTAGGGATACCACTCAATCATCGGCTGGTTATTTTGGAGCAGGTTTAGCCGAACACGTTCCAGGTGAAAGAGTTTGGCCTGATCTAAACTTATCTCCACGGGCGAATGAGGAACGAGGAAATAATTTCTCCCATAATTTACATAATCCACAAGCCGAATGGGAAACTTTAATTTTCTTTGTGTTACACTATTTTTATGTATTGAATTTGTATTAACATTTATGTATTCCACAAGGGGTACTGAGATATGAATTTACAAGTTATGAACCAACGACCAGTTGGAATATGCCTAGTTTTGGTGTGTTGGATCATGGTGGTCCATCCGGGAATCATCATCAACAGGATAATATGCCTTATGGGATATCAACACACTATGATTTGTAAGTGAAGTAATAAAGTTTATATGTTAAGTTTGGATGAATTTGAAAAACTCATTATTTTATTGGTTGTGCGCTGAAAACGAGCAACTTGAAGTTCTTGTCCTTACACAATTGTCCGAAGACGACATACTTAATCGGGATATGGTAGATGCGCAGAGTCAGGAAGATAATACTGATTATGAAACAATGTTGATGAGTCTGGAGATGACTCACCTTTCCCTGACGAGGGTGATGATGAGGACGAGAATGCTGGACCTGATTTGACGAGGGGGCATGCTCCATTCCCGTTAGACCAAGAATGTACGAGTCTCGTGTGCTGTTTCATTCAAGGGAGATTTCCTACCTTGATAATTTTTCAAGTATGCCGGATGTGGATGCCCTCACAAGGGATCTTGACAAAATTCGGACAACAATGTGGGATGAATCTAGAGCAACGGTGATGTTAAATGGCATGGTTTTTGCTGATAAAGCGTGCCTAAACAGGGCAGTGCGAATGTACAGCATAAAAGAGTGTCGTGAGATCGTGGTTCATGAGTCACCTACAGAAGTATACAAGGTTATTTTTCGTAGATAGTTTCAAGGTTGTAATTGGATGATGCGTGCGAGGAAGCTGAAAACAAATATGTGGGTTGTGGGTAAATACATTGGCACCCACAATTGTGAAATGGACACATTCAGTGAGAATCATTTTAACTTGAATATTGACTTGATTTCTCTTGTCTTGATTCCACACATTGAAACGTCCATAAGGTACAAGATCAAAGAGTGTACAACATCTATCCACAAGGTATATGGATGTACCATTGCCAAAAGAAAGGCATTTCTCAGGTGCAAACGTGTATTTGAAATTGTTTATGGTAACTGGGATAAGTCCTTTGTCTCTCTACCTAGGTACATGGCCGCATTGCAACACTTTAACCCCGGGACTGTTGTTGAATGGAAGTTTAAGCGGAGCCCGGGAATACCAGAACACATATTTAGATATTTGTTCTTGGCATTTAAACCAGCCATTGATGAATTTGTGCATTGTCGGTCGGTAATATCCATAGACGGCACACTCATGTCCATAGAAAGTATAATATTAAGTTGTTGATAGCCGCTGCAGTAGATGTTAGTAGAATTATATTTCCCTTAGCATTTGTTATTTGTGCCAATGAAAGCTAAGAGACGTGGACATTATTTTTGAACCACTTGAAGGAGCACGTTGTCAGAAAACGTTCAGGTATTTGTCTAATATCTGATCGGCATGGCGGTATTTTGAGTTATGTACATAATTTGTGCGCATGGCAGGAACTGTATGCCTACCACCGTTACTGTGTTAGGCACTTGAAGGCCAACTTCCAAAGGGCTTACCCGAACAAGGAATTACATTATTTAATATGGATGGCTGCAACAGATCACCAAAAATGTAAATTCAGGAGATGAATGGCATTGATCAGGCAGGAAGACCAAGGAGCCTATAGTTGGTTGATGCGACAAGAGCTTGACAAGTGGACATTGCATGCAGATGGTGGAAGAAGATGGGGAATTCTGACTACAAATGTGTCAGAGTCTTTCAACGGTTTATTGAAGTCTGCACGTGGATTGCCTATCACTGCCATGGTGCGGATATCATTCAAGCAGATGGCGGAGAGGTTTGTTGAAAGATCTAGAGGTGCATCGTCATTGATGGAAAGAGGTGTTGAATTTATGCCAATACCAATGAAAAGATTTTATAAATACAGGAAGCGAGCACATTGGCATTCATTTTTACAGTATTGCAACGAGCGAAATATTTTTGAAGTTCGCACTGCTATTCATCATAACCAGAGGAATAATACACACACTGTCAATAAAGCCAGAAGATTATAATCTTGTGGAAAATGGTCCATCTATCACATGTCGTGCTCACATGCCATAAAGTGCTTTCAACATACAGGTTTCGCGGCAACGAGATATGTTGATAAAGAATATCGTGTTGCTGCATACTTAAACACCTATAGTGGACAGTTTCAACTAGTGGGTGCTGAGCATTATTGGCCGCCGGAACCATTTAAAATGGTGTGTAACAAGGATTATGTGTGTCAACGAAAAGTGCAAAAAAGAACGCGTATACAGAACCAAATGGATGTTGGTGATACCCTTTATGCGCGTAAATGTGGTATATGTTCCCAAACAAGACACGACCGTCATAAATGTCCTTCAGCTGGTTTGGGTAGCGGTGGTAATTCATCTCCTGATGGAAGTTCATCTAATGTGCCCAGTTATCAAGGATACACGTAGTGTTTTGTTGAAGTAATTTTTTGTAATATATATATGTAAATGTTCAGCTTGCAAAATGTATGAAATAAAATTATTTTTCCAATGGGGTTAAATCTAATTGATATTTAGCATTAATACTTCAGTACAACATTTTAACATACAAACCAAGAAAAACAAAACAATTGTCATTCGCCATTATCGCCGTTGTCTGGCACTATTTCATTGTCATTGTCTTCATCTTCTTCGTCAAAATCGTGTACGTGCCCATCGGGACCGAGGGCATCGTAATCTAGGCCCCAATTGACACACATTTCTCATATTTTATCGCTATCATCAATAAGACCACTTGCTTGATTTTTACAACAATATGGGACTTCAACATCCAATATCTGTGGTAGAAATTTAGGTAGTCCCTCCAGACAGTGCCACAAGCATGTGGAACAACAAGACCATGCCAGCGACATAGTACTTCATAATCAGATCGTTTTGAGTAAAGGGGAACCCATTGTAATTTTTCACCCCAAATTCGCATACCTTCAGGCTTTGTAGAACACGTTTCGCCCCCAATAATGTGCCCTGCAACTTTTAGATCAGTATGTATATTGATAGGCTTATTTTCCAAGGGATGCAGAATACCATACCACTTTTCATCAACCAAATCAATATAGCAACATAGCATATTTTTTTCAAGGTAGGTATCGATAGTGTTTAGACGTGTTCCATGGGCATCTGTTAAACAACCTTCACCCTTTTACCTCTTCTTGAACCACTTATTAAATGTTAGTGGCATTTTTGAAATGGATGTTGTAATTTTTCTTCAAATGATCTTTGAATACATATCTCTTGGTTCAGTTTAAGAAGTTGTCTTATACCTTAAAGAATTATAGCACGCCATCAATATGCGTTATGTGTATTGTCTTTTTGACCTGAAAAAGCTTCCATTCTGGAAAAGCAGTCTTGTACGCTAAAGAATCATTATCATGCAAACACATAGCGTGCCACCAATATGCGTTATGTGTATTGTCTTGTCGACCTGTAAAGCTGTCGTTCTGGAAAAGCTGTCTTGTACCCTAAAGAATCATAGCGCGACACCAATATGCGTTATGTGTATTGTCTTGTCGACCTGAAAAAGCCTCCGTTATGTAAAAGCAGTCTTGTACCCTAAAGAATCATTATGACACGAAACATAACGTGCCACCAATATGCGTTATGTGCATTGTCTTGTCGACCTGAAAAAGCTACCATTCTGGAAAAGCTGTCTTGTACCCTAAAGAATCATTATCACGCGAAGCAGAGCGCGCCACCAATATGCGTTATGTGTATTTTCTTGTCGACCTGAAAAAGCTGTCGTTTTGGAAAATCTATCTTGTACCCTAAAGAATCATTATCACGTGAAACATAGCACGCCACCAATATGCGTTATGTGTATTGTCTTGTCGACCTGAAAAAGCTGTCGTTCCGGAAAAGATGTCTTGTACCCTAAAGAATCATTATCACGTGAAACATAGCGCGCTACCAGTATGCGTTATGTGTATTGTCTTGTCGACCTGAAAAAGTTACCATTCTGGAAAAGCTGTCTTGTACCCTAAAGAATCATTATCACGCGAAACATAGAGTGCCACCAATATGCGTTACGTGTATTGTCTTGTCGACCTGAAAAAGTTGTCGTTCTGGAAAAGCTGTCTTGTACCCTAAAGAATTATTATCACGTGAAATATGGCGCCCCACCAATATGCGTTATGTGTATTAGCTGCCTATAAAAACCTATCGCATTTTAGTTATTATTTGCGCTTAACGAAACAAATAGAAAAACTTTCCATTATGTTTTCATTTTTCTTGCATTACGAAATATCTGGACGTAATGATGTACCAAGGTGTTATTGTGGAAAACGTGCGATTTTGAAGTCCTGTTGGTCAAATTGCAATCTGGGGCGCAAACGCTGGATATGTCAACAACTTGTAAGTTATTATTTTTAAAAAGAAAAAGTTTTGTTAATATTTTTTATATAACATGTTAATTAATAGTGTTGTGTTATAATCCTCATCGGTAGGACGAAAATCAATGTGGATTTGATGAATAGTATGACGAACCCATTAATCAGGAATACTACAAATCGTGTTTGTACTATGTTTGGAATATGACCGGTGAATACGAACTCCAGATCTTTAAACTACAACAACAAATTACTCAGTGAAGGAGAAACTAAAAGAGGCAGAAGAAGAAAAAAATAGGTTGGAAGAGAAATTTAAGTGGTTGAAGCAATAATGGGCGATAGTGACTAAACAAACACATGGATATGTTGAGTGTAGTATTTTATCTTTATGTTTTACATGTCACATATTATCATTAATTGTAAGGAATTTAATTTATGTTAAATTGTCATTTTTTTTAATGTTGTAGGATTAAACTAATAAATAAACCGAGAAATAGAAACACATGCGCAAATTNCCCCCCTTTTTCCCCTTTCGCTGGTGTCCGGGTTTCGACATTCTTTGGGACAACTTGTTTCCTTTTGGGAGGGGTATGGAAATTGAAGAGTCGCCACCTAACGGATTTAAGGTGCGTTAGGGCACCTAGTGCAAGTAACTCATGAAACCGGATTACATTACCAGAGATTGGGTAAAGGCTGGAAATTACCTTGAGAGGAAGGAGTTAGGCACCCCTCGAGATCCACAACGGTGGGTCCCGGCCAAACTTATTTTGGTGAATTAGTCGTTAAGCAAATAAAGTAGTTTAAGCACATATATGGATTACAAAAAATGGGAATAAATGGGTCCTAGGTTTATTAGCCTATAGGATCACTTCTGTTAAATACCCGGTAAACCTTCCTCAATTAGAGGGGTTACACGTGGCATTAGCGCACATGTCATCATATCCTTTACTACCTAATTACCCTCCCCTTAGTGGTTATGTAAGAGATTCTAATTAAACGTACTCTATGCGTGCATTACCCGTCCCGACCTGGAGGTGTTTAGGACCTTTAGTTAAGGCAGTTTTAGACTCTCCTAAAGTGCTTAAAAGGAGAAAATCTAAGCGACAATTAAAAAAACAAGTAGGACTGTCAGGTAAAGGAACAATTAAGGGTGCTCACATTTACCTCCACAAATAAGCAGTCAATTGCATGTCTCAAACAACAGTATTTCAGATACTTTAAAAGTCCTAAAGTAGGATATCTAGGTAGCATGACAAACAGAATATATGCAACATTGTGTTAAAGCGAGGCAGTGGAGACCTAATCAGTTTGCCTACTGATTTTAGGGGGTTGCTGAATCTGGGCAGTTCAAAAGTAATTAAACAAAGCACAATTTTACCATTTGCAAGATTTCAATTATCCTACAGGCTTGCCTAGGCGTGGATCCGAGATGTCCTATAAACATGATAGATAATTATTAATCAGAGTCTTAATACTAACAAGATATTTTAAACAGGCAGTTTGGTTCATTATGTCTTATACGCATGCTGTCTAGGTGCTGAAAAATAATCATAAACGTTACAAAATTGGTTTTATATATTTATCTCTATAAGCAATTATGTCTAGGTGTTGGGATTGCTTTTTATAGTATCTAGACATAGGCGTGATATTTAGGCGAGTGCAATAAAAGTCCTAAAACATGGTTTCTAATGCACATAGGAGAACTTTATGAACATGATTATTAGGCAGAATTAATAACAACCTAGTGACAGGATTTCTAAGCAAGCATGATGTATGTAGAACTTTTTAGAAAAGCAGAAGTTCTATAACACACGACATGATGCCTATGAACATATTTTTTAATGCACAAATGATTCTGAGAGCATGATTCCTAATGCAAGCAAATAGTCATAGTAATCCTAAGAGCATGATTTCTATCCAATTTCCCCCACAAAAATTATATGAAAATCCCTCCCTTTTACTAATATCCCCAATATCTGTTTTACAAGAATTATTATTACAGACCATAAGTGAATTACAGAAATAAACAATGTTATACTATAGGGAACCTGGAGAGGCCCAAAATAAACTTGGAGGACCAGGCCTTCAACCAAATCCAAGTACCATAATCTCGTAGTGTCCAAGAGAGTGTCCTGGTGAGTCAAAGTTCTGAAGGGCCTCAGGGACCCCGGGAAATGCTCACACCAAGAACTTTTTTAAGAGAAGTAGTTTTTGTGGAGTGTGAAGGGCCAGCCCCAGTGTGTCAGAGTTCGGAGGAGCCTCATGGACTCCTAGGAAGTACACACACTGGAGAGGCAGAATCCTAAGTATTCTAAAAGTAGGACTGAGGGTGCTTGACATAATTGGAATAACTTTAGGAAAACAATATAGAAGTATAACTTTTAGAAGTGAAGAATACTTCAGGAGTGGAAATAGTTTGGGAAAACATATTAAGAGTGAGAACATTTTGAAAACATTCTGAGAAAAGAAGGTTCAATAACCAACAACATAGTCACAAAGACTAAAAGTGCCCAGATTCAACTCAATTTGTTAATTAACTCTAGGTGATGACAAACAATTTTACAGAGAGGGGATCAAGGGTTGGGAACACATAAAGCTTAAATTAGAAACACATAAACAGGATGAGAATGAGATCATATTGAACAACAAGTACATAGAACAAGCAGGGGTCGATTGACAACCAAATTCATAACATTCATTATAGCGTGGACTATTGATTTAGAGTCTCAACAGGAAAGTCATACTTGATGCTAGCAGCAATAGACAGTAAAACACAGAGACTAAGTGTAGGAATGGTCATGCTGAGGAAATGGGTCTAACTACACAGAATTAATCATGCCAATTAAAGTCAATTAGATAAAATAGGAGTCTGAGACACAAAATAAGCATGCTGGTTGAAGGAAGTAAACAAGAACGATGGAAGTGCTTAAACTAAGGTAAACATGCTGGTTAAAGTAATAAATAAGACGAGTGAAGCTTAAACATGTTGATCAGGCAATAAACAAAGTTAACTATGCAGTAGTCACACTAGTACATAAGAGACATAGCCTTAGCAGAAACAAAGCAACAAGGAGCACATAGATTTAAATTTCATAATGACATTGAGATAGGAACATACCAGTTAAGGAAGCAGAAACGGAAGGTAAAGTAGGCGGGATTCAAAAGTCTAGCCTTGGCTTTAGCCAGCTAGAAAAGCAATGAACACAAGTAGCAGAGAGAGATGAGAGAAAGTTTATTTGTGTGTGTGCCTTTTGAACTGTTGTTCGTGTCTTTTAGAGGTAGAATAAGAGTGTATATATAGCACTTAGAGAGTAGAACAAATAAGGTAAAGAAAATCAGAATTCAATCAATTAAGGATAATCAAAGAATCAATTCTCATAAGGGAGTCCGGAATAGACCCATTAATTTGGGGGTAATCAATTAACGGTCACAACAAGAGGTTTAATTAAGGCAAAGAATCCAAAATCATGCCATATAAAGAGTCAGTAAAAATCCCCAAACTTCTGTTCGTTAATTAAGGCAAGTAAAATAGGGAAACAAGTCATAAATAAGGAGAAGTTTTAGCACACGAATTATAACAGGGTAATTAATAGGAAATAATCAGTAAAAAAAATCTTCAAAAAATACTGATTTTATGGGCAAGAATTACTCAGATTCTCTAAATAGAAATCGACTAAGTAAAACCTCCCAGAAATACAGGATTAACAAGAAAATCAGGTTTGCACCAGTAATAAAGATCAATTAGGGCAAAAATCCCAAAGAATACTGGTTTTAACAGGGAAAACATTTGAATCCAAGAGATGGAATAAATGAATATGACTGGCATCGCAAAAATAACCAAAAATATCGAAAAGAAATCAGTATATCACACAAAATCGTCTAGGGTTTGAACATTCATGCGAAAACTAGTTAAGATGATGAGGAAACAATTAATTAAACACTAAGAAGTTAGAAAAATCTTTGAAGAAAAGTCTGGGAGAACCCTAGTTTTAGAAAGAGTGATTAAAAATCGATATAGTTAATTAAAACAAGAGATTTTAAAGGAAAACAACTAATAACATTCGAATCACCTCAGATCTATAAATATATGAGAAGAATCGACGATATCGAACTAGGGTTTTAAGAAAATAGTAGAGATGAACAGAATCGGTCAAAAACCCATGGATTCGTAATAAAAACAGGATGAAATCCTTACTTACAAACAAAAATAGCCTGAGATAGGCCGGTAAACAAGTTTCAAACCAGAACAGGTTGACTTTCCTTGAGATCTTCTCAAGGACCCATGAAATCAAAGAGCCATGGAGTATAGGAGACCAGTGGTGGTCGAAGAAGGCACGGAAACACCATAGAAGAGAGGTTCTCGCCGGTGACGGCGATTTGGGTTAGGGTGAGTTGAGAGAGAGTTGGACGGGTGAGAGAAACGAGTGACGGTGGATTAAGAGAAATGGGATGGGTTAGGGTTAGTTAGGGATTAATTAAGGTAAGTTTAATTTTGGACGTTGATTAAAATGATCAACGGACACGATTAAACGGGGTTATTTGGTCGGGTGTATGCAGATTGGGCCTAAGGGGTTTTGGACTGGTTTTTTTGGGTTAATATTAAGGGGTTTGGGGCTGGTATTAAAAGGGTTAAGTCTGAAATAAAAAGGGCTATTTGTTAAATACCCAAATAATTGATAAAAAATATTTTATAAAAATTATTAACCGATTATAAAAATAATTTTCATGCATAGATACTTTAAAATAATTACTCAATATTTTAAAAATGCAACAAGCTATTTTCTGGTAAAATAATGCAATAATGCATGCATGGGCTATGGTCGCAAAGTTATTGCAATTGTAACCAAAAAATGTAAATATGTCTACTTATGAAATAATTTGAGCTTAATATGAATATGAATAGCAAAATTAAACCATGAAATTTTTATAAAGTCCTTTGTGATGCAATTTATAATTATTTATATGAGTAAAATACTGGGATAAATTAATTTAAAAAATATATAGAAATTATGAAAATATATCAATTGATGCTAATGTATAGTTTTGAAGGTATATATGCATTTGAAAAAATATTATAGGGAAAAATTAGGTATCAACAATATATACAGATAATAATAAATGTCAATGTGGCCTATAGCCTAGAACATTGGCTGGCGTGAGGTGCATCCCATCCCGCTCGGCTACACTATCAGGATCATCCTCATCGCGTCGCCTCTTTATCGGAGAATACACCACAACTTGTTCGTCGGTAAGGCTGTCAGACTCGGTAGAAGCGGCCGTCGGGCCAGCAGTAACCTACCGAATAATAAGATATTTAGTATATGAAATATAAATTACTAATGTATGTGTTAGCTAAAAAAATTTTAATGGTCATACCATGGTCTCGGCGGGCTCCTGAATAAATTCATCCGTCTCCGGCATGTTAGTATCGCACAAAGTGGCCTCCGTGACACTTTAAAAAAAAAAAGATGCTTTAGATATTGATGACTAATCAATGAGATAAAAACAAATAGAAATAGTAGTAATACAAACAAATTTGTGCCTGTGAAAGATCTTCAGCATTCCTCGATGATGAGCCATAACTCAGTTGGCGCCACTATGCACACTCGTGTCGAACGATCATCAACAACCGTCGATGGCTCTGTGGAATCAGGAAAATACTGATTCCACTCCTGTCGCGTAATGGCCGTGCCCGTGATCAACAATGGAGATGACGGGGTCACCTGCGAAGTCCCTAGCGTTAGTTGAAGGCTGAATGATAGCATATCATGAGGAGCATCGTATGTCTTAAGGTGGTCACCCGACTGATCATCTCTAATATCCTCAACAGGTTCCTCAACGTCCCCTTGCTGGGGACCTTGTCCTCACCGACCACCACGACCTCGTGGGACACCCCTTCCTCTCTGGTCACGCCTGCCACGTCTACCACGTTCAAGCTCCATTGGTGGCCCACGATGGTACTCCTCTGGCGGCACATAAGCAGCCTCATATCCTAAGCACTCATCATCTCGGGAACACTCAATGTACGAGAAGCCAGATTTGTAATCTGTCGGCGATATTCGTGCAAAGATGCCGCTCCCTTGCTGCAGCATTTAAAGTCCCAACTGTTAGAACAGATGTAAGCCAATAGCATGAATAACATGTAAAATATTAATTACGAAAGGATAGGTTAACGTTGTAAGTAAGTATAACAAATATCATACCAGTTCCTCATGCCTCCCGGCGTATAGACTGTACTGACCACCAGCGCTATGAACGGGATTCCCAACGAAAAGTCGGCTAACATTGTGATACCAGCACATATACTCATGCCCACCATACGTATGCTCAGGTTGGAGAGGGTGGCGGAATCAGGTCATATCTTTGGTCCGAAATCTCAATTTGGGCCTCTAGTCAGGCCACGTATGTCTGGTCAACACTGGAACGATCATCCCGCCGGTAATGTGTCCTAAGCCAAGCGGGAGGAGTAGGTACAAGCTGCGTTCGACCAAACGGGCGAAGGACTCGCTCGGTGGTATGATGCTCGACAATATCGAGACATATCAATGGGATGGAAGAGCTCCACATAACTCAGCCGCGTGAGTAATAATCGGGCTAACCAGCTATTAGCTCGTCAATGTATGGCCTCCATATGAACTATTAATTAAACACAGGAATCGTGAGTAAACGCAACACATACAAAGGCAGGCCTAGTAAACTTAAGTATACATGTACCTGCGCGCCTTCAAGAAAATCCAACAAATCCCTGTAATAGGGGAGATGATGTCGAGCCTCAACCTCGCGTCCGTAGCCTCGCCTATCAACCCACCTCCTATCTAAAGGTAGACACGATGGAGGTGGTGCATCCAAACGATGGGTGGTAAAGGTGGCTCGAACTACAGAAACTGCTCTATCACAACCCAATTTACCCTATGTTGGGTGTCGTGATGTCACCTAACCTTAGGGACTAGGTAAGCGCAACATTAACTGAATACCAACAATATTTAAACTAACATAAGACAATTACTTATAAATCTCTTTAAAATTTTACAAATCCCAAAACCGGTAATACAAGTCATAATCTCTACAGAGTTTTCTAGAAAACCTCTAAATACAATAGTTTCGAAGTAAAGGTTGTCTCGCCCCCCCTTTTTCCATCTCCTTTTGGATTCGTCAGGGTTTTTGACATTATTGGGACAACACGTTTCCTTTTGGGAAATGGGTATAATGAGTTTGAAAAGTCGCCACCTAACGAATTAAGGTGCGTTAGGGCACCTATTAAGGATCATTCATAACACTAAATGCATAATCAGAGATTGGGTAAGGACTTGAAATTACTTCAAGGGAAAGGTGTTAGGCACCCCTCAAAGTCCACAATTTTGGGTCCCGGTCAAACAACTTTGTGAATTAATTCAAGCAGCAAATAAACAGTCTAAGCACACATATGTAAACAAAAAAGGTCTTAACAGATTAGCAGTCCAAGCACACATATGTAAGGATAAGGGAGGTCCTAAGTTGTTTATCTTGTAGGATCACATCTGTACAATGCCCGGTAATCACTCCTCAATGAGGGGCTACACGTTGCATTAGCGTACAGGTCATCATATCCTTATCTACCCATTGTCCCACCCCTTAGAGGTTATTAAGCGAGTTTTGTTTAACGAGCTCTAAGCGTGCTGTTACCCGTCCTTTCTTTGTGGTCCCGGAGGAGTTTAGGACATCTAATATACTGGCATTTCTAGACAACCCCCTATGGTTTCAAAAGGGAAAACTTGGCGACAAGAAAGAACAAGTAGGACTAGCACATAAGTGAAAAAATAGCTAAGAGGCTCAGATTCACCTCCACACATAATGCAAATAAACAGCACGTCTTGAAACGTAGACAAAGGCAGTTTTATTAGGAAAGGGATCCTAAGACAGGAGATCTAAGTGAACATTAAAGCACAGAAATACGAACACTGTTTCATAATGCAATGGCAGGGCTCTATCAGTTTGCCTACTGATTTTTTAAACCTGTGAGCAGTAAACACACTAAAAAAGCAGTTTTCCAGTTTGATAAAGATTAATTACCCAAGGATGGCCTAGGCGTAAGGTTATATGAAATCAACATTATAGGAGGTGTCTAACAGTTTTGGAAGTATAGGTGATACAAATCTGAGAGTGAAAGGATTGATAGCAGTTTTAGTTAAAAACAAGACAATTATATGTGAGACTGCTTTTTATGCCTTTTCATGGATCAGTTAGTTATTTTAATGAAACTAGGCGTAATCAAACAGATGCAAGAAGAATTCTAGAACATGATATCTAAATGCATACAGGAATGATAGCTTTATTTAGACAGTGTCAATAGCCTAACAATAGGATTTCTAAGTGAAAGCACTTATGCAAACTTGAAGCATGGATTAGTAATATGCTGAAGCAATAAACGTGAAGCCCTAAGAACATGATATATAATGCATGTTTAACATGATTTGGATGAAAATGGACACATTAGACCTAAGACATGGCTTCTAATGCAAATTCGCAGAGTATAAAGCCTAGGAACATGGTTTCTACCCAGTTTTTTACCCACAGTACCATACACTACCCTCCCTTTTCACTAGTCACCCCAATATCTGTTTACAAATTAATTATTACAAACCAATAGCTGAACTAATTAAATAAATAAATAAAAAGAAAAGAAGTTAAACTATAGGGAGCCTGAAGCCGGCCAAATACGACCTGAAGATACCAGGCCTTCAGCAATCTCAAATGCCAAGGGTTTCAGAACAAATTCCATGTCCAGGTGTGTTAGAGTTCCCTAAGGACCTTAAGGATCCCGGGCAGTGCTCACACCTAGAATTTCATAACAGAGATTGAGTAAGTGTAGTGTAGAATAGCCAGCCCCAGTGTGCCAGTGTTCGGAGGAATCTCAAGGATCCCAAGGCAGTACACACACTGGAGGGGCAGTACCTATTGACCTAAGATTGAAGTGAGAGTGTTTTCCATAGTTTTGAAAAGGTTTTGGTATGAAAAAAAGTGTTGAGATAACTCTAGGAGTGAAAAAGATTTTCTAAAGTAGAAATCAGTTTAGTAGTAAAACAGTTTGAGAAAAATACTAAAACACTTTTGAAATCAGAACACAAACCAATTGGTCATAGAACAACCAGATTCAGAAGACACTTCGCAAACAGATTCCACACAGGGATAAAGGGGTTGGGGACACATAGAATACACATTAAGGAACACATGAACAGGGTACAGTGAGGCATATATACAACAGATTGCATAGAACACTTAGGAGTTTTTTTTATAGCCTTAACAGGTCAGACATGATAGTAAGTAATTGGTGACATAGAGCAAGGATGCAGTAAAGACATGTTGCAAGCAATGGGGGTACTGGATAGGATTAGACACATAATTAAGGTTAATCGAATGTCCTAAGAGACTGAAGAAGAATAGGCAGGGATAAGTAGACATGCTGGACAAACAATCAAGTAGACAACTATGTTTATACATGCTAATTACAGATTGACCAAACAGGGTTTGGACATGCTAGTTATACATTGAACAGGACAGGGCTTTAAACATGCTAAGCAAGGAAGTAAACAGGAAAACATATTGGATTCATGGTCCATGGAATAGTGCAGGAATGAAACACATAGAGTTTGGTTTTCAAAATTTAACTAGAGACATACTAGTTGAAGAAAGTAGTGCAGAATATAAAGCAGGTATAGTTCCAATATCTAGCCTGGCTTTCAGCCGGCTAGACCAAGAGTTAACACAAGTAGCAGAGAAAGAAAAGAGAGTTTTAGTGTGAGTGTGTGTATTCTAAACTCAGTTCGTGTCTTGAGAGGTAAAACAAGAGAGTTTATATAGTAGTTTAAGAGTAGGACAAACAAGTTAAAAGAAATCAAAAGGTAGCAATTAAGGAAATCACAGAGTCAAATCACATTAGGAGTTCAGAATCGACCCCTTTAATTAAGGGCAATTTATTCAAACGGTAATAACATGGATTCAATTAAGGCAAGAAATTCAAATCAAACCAAATAAGGGAGCCAGAATAAGCCCCTTTACTTAAGGGAAATTGATCAAACGGTAATAACATGGGTCTAGTTAAGGAAGGAATCCCAATCATACCATGTAAAGGAATCAGTAAGAATCCACAGTTATACAGGCAATTATAAGACTGGGATGGATAAGTAAGGTCGTAAACAAGGAAACAGGCAAGACTTGGGCATACAAAATCTCTAACAGAGCAAATCAATTAGTCAGAATTTCAAAGTAATACCGATTTCTGGGGAGAAAGATATCAACTTCTACAAATAGAGAATGAGTTAAGTAAACTTCAGAAACACATAGAAATTAGTCTGGAAAATTGACTCGGAAACCCTAATAGAGATGGACCAGGATAAAAATCATAAGACACTGAATTTGACTAAGGAAAATCATGTAGGCCAAAGATACAGAGTGAATGAATACAACTAGTAACATTGAAAAACTCAAAATCGAAGCAAAAAGCGAAACAATGCCACAAGTAACATGGAAAATCCAGAATCGAAGCAAAATATAAAAAGAATGGAGTTTTAGCATAAATCAACTAGGGTTTAGGAAAACTCAACATAGATCTGTCAAAAGCACATAGGAATAGAAGATTAAACATTCAGAATCAGAAAACTTTTTGGAGAAGATGATTTTCAGTAAACTGTAGTTTTAGGAAAATGGAAAATCACTTGAAAAACCAGAAACCTTTCAAGGAACATGTGAGATAGGTTCGATTCATCTCAGATATGTACAGATCTGAGAAGATTGAAGATAGAAATTAGGGTTTTGAGAAAATAGCATAGAGGCAAAGACGAAGCTTAGAAATCCATAGGTTTAGGTAAAAGCAAGAAGATCTTACTAGAGATTGAACCAAAACGGCCTGAAACAGGCAAGAAAAAGCCAAAGTCGTAAGGAGGACTGACTCTGGTCCCTTGAGGACTTTAGAGACAAGTACTACCAGCATAAGAGAGCCATGAGAGGCTTGAGGGTGGTGAGGAACCACCATGGTTGATGATGGAGAGTGGCGGCGAGGTGAGAATAGGGTTAGGGCAGAGAAGATTTGGAGGGGAGAGTGAAGTGTGACGGCGGGGAGGGTGAGTGAAATGAGAGGGTTTGGGGGGGGGGGTTCGTTTAGGTTAATTAAGGAAATGTT
>ML415676.1:40006-82991 GCA_005239525.1 Nicotiana knightiana | reverse complement strand
GGGGGCGGGGGGTCGTTTAGGTTAATTAAGGAAAGGTTCAATCTGGGCCGTTGATAAAAAATGATCAACGACCAGGATTCAAGCGGAATTGGGTCGGGTTAGGTAGAGGTTTGGGCCTGGTTGTATTGGGCTAGCTAATAAGGTGTTTTGGGCTGGTTATATAGGCTGCAATTGAAATAATAATAATAGGCTCTTTGTTAGATATCCAAAATAAATAAATTAAAATAATTTGTAAAATAATTACTAATTTATAAAAAATGAATTTCATGTATAGAAATGTTTTAAAGAAGGTTATTTAGTATTTGAAATACAAAAGACTAATTTCTGGTAAAAATAATACAAAATTGTATGTATGGGCTATAATTGCAAAGTTATTGCAATTGTAGCCAAAAGGTACCAAATTGACTATTTATAGAATAATTTGGACTTAATAGGACCATAATAGTAATATTAAATCAGAAAAAATGTTTTGAAATCATTTGTGATGCAATTTTATAATTCTTTATTGGAATAAAATACTGGGCAAATTAATAAAATATGTAGAAAATTGTCTAAAAATACCAATTGACGCTAATGCATGATTTTGAAGACATATATGCATTTTGAAATAGTTTCTAGGAAAAATTGGGTATCAACAGCTGCCCCTCTTTATCCGGAAAGGATGAAAGAGTTGTCGGGTAAAGATATGATGGCCAATTTTGACCGAGCGAAACAGTTAGAGAGATTTAGGTTGCACCCTGGCTTCTGAGCTGCCTACATATCCCTGGTTTTACAAGAATCAGGCCGTGTGTAGTTCTGGATTCATCAGCGAGATATACCGGTTAAGTCACTGCAAGAACGGACGCAATATCTAGGGATAGACGAATGAATGGTTACGAGAGAGGTCAGGTTTGATACAGTTGATGGAACTGGAGTGGGACCGCTCCTGCTGGGATAGCAGTTGCTTGCCGGTCACCTGCAAATAGAGATAATACGAGCATATACTTGTGCGAAAATTTAAACATGATGCAGATTCCCGTCAGACCATGAGAGTTATCTTCGAACGGTTGAGGATGACGTCCTTAGACCATGACATCCTGGGCCATGAGTTGATTAATGAGATTCGCAGGCCATGAAATGATGTTCTCGAGCCATGAAGATGGTGCCTCCGAACTATGACGCCTTTGAATAATGATATGAAAATTTTGAGAGATCCTCAGGCCATGACATGGTGTCTTCCGGCTATGAGGATGATGCCTTTAGACTATGGCGACTTTGGACAGGTTGGCGATATTTCAGCCCATGAGATGCAGTAATATGATGTCAACAAGATAGAGCTTAGTCTTGTGAAGCGGAGGGCAGAGCTTAGCCCGAAAGAAGAGAAAAATAGATAATATTGGAGAGACATCGCTTAGTCTCGATGAAAAGAATGTAAATAGGAGGCAGAGCTTAGCCTTGTGCAGGATGGAGACAGAGCTTAGTCTCACGCAAAGGAAGGCATAAATTAGCCTTATGCAGATGTGGAGGCAGAGATTATCCTTGTGCAGAATGGAGGCAGAGCTTAATCTCATGCAGGGGAAGGCAGCGTTTAGCCTTATGCAAAGGAAGGTAGAGATTAGCCTTATACAAGGTGAAGGCAGAAATTAGCCTTATGCAGAGGAAGGCAGATATTAGCCTTATGCAAGGTGAAGGCATAGATTAGCCTTATGCAGAATGGAGACAGAGCTTAGTCTCATGCATGGGAAGGAAACGTTTATCCTTATGCAAGGTGAAGACAAAGATTAGCCTTATGCAGAATGGAGACAGAGCTTAGTCTCATGCAGGGAAAGGCATCGTTTAGCCTTATGCAAGGTGAAGGCAGAGTTTAGCCTTATGCAAGGTGAAGACAGGGATTAACCTTATGCAGAAAATAGAATGAATAGTAGATAGTAGCAGAATTTCTTAGCAGGTAGAAAATTTCGATAACTCGATTGTTGTGAGGATTGTGACTTTATGGCATGTTTATCCTTTGTTCCTGCATCCAAAGAAAAATTGTGAGTTCTGTAGAAGGGGAGGTTGGTTCGTGTCCCCCTAGATTTGCTTGTCCGGCTTTGCTTGGTCTGATGATCCTGTTTGCATCATCGGGGTGGCGTTTGGCTAAACAGAGTTACCTTACAAGCAAGCATGCATAGTTTTGTAAAGACGTAGTAAAAAAAATATATTTTGAGAAATTTAGATGAACCGATGACCGTGACAAGATTTGAGTCATTGAAACCTCCTTTGTCGTGGAACTTTTAGGGTCCTTCTCAAAATTCTTCCCCAGTTAGATTAATTGATATCTCTAACAGTTTTATGTGTTGCGATCGGCATGAACTTGCTTCAGAATTTTGAGGGTCCTCCTCAAAATTCTGCCCCAATTTCCAATTGTGGGGGAAAATAAGATTTTTATTGAATTGTGACCGAACCCACAGGGCTGCCTAAGTATCCCCTCTTAAACAAAAATCAGGTCGAGCGTAGTTCAATTTACAGCATTTGATAGAAGCATAAAGAGTTACACATAGTATCGTTTAACTGCATCTGAGTTGATTGGCTTTGGCCAAACTTCTCCATCCATTTCTGCAAGTATGAGAGATCCTCCTGTCAGTACTCTGTGGACCATGTAAGGACCCTACCAGTTGAGAGAGAATTTCCCTTTGGCTTCATCTTTATGCGGAAAGATCTTTTTCAACACTAGCTGCCATGGCGTGAACTGTCTAGGCTTGACTTTTTTGTTGAAGGCTCTGGACATTCTATTCTGGTAGAGTTGTCCATGACATACTGCATTCATTCTTTTTCCGTCTATGAGGGCTAGTTTCTTATAATGGCTCCTTATCCACTATGCGTTGCTGAGCTCAGCTTCTCATATGATTCTTAAGGAAGGAATCTCCACCTCGGCAGGAATAACAACTTCCATACCATAAACCAGCAAATAGGGAGTTTCCCCGGTTGATTCTCTGACGATTTCCTCGGGTATGATATCTTCTTGATGAATCACTGTCCTTTTGTTGCATTATCTCATTACATGCCACAGTCATTGGTTCATCAAGACAAGAAATAGTAATGTTGTATAGGTAAAAGTGTGAGAGAAAATGATAATAATAAATACTGATTCATTGAAATATAAAAGCGATTTTCAATAATTTAAACAAATGTTTTGGAATACTGGGGATTTTATTTAAAGAAGAAAAATGCGAAAAGGAAATCATTAGCGAATACAATAAATAGTGCTTGTTCAGCCTTGCTACCCCGGGACTCGTCGGGCCCTAGATGGTCTGACATTACAGTTTTTGAGCAGCGATCCCGTGCTCACAGCTTGGATGGTAGGGCCTTCCTCCTCCTCCTCCTTAACGATGACATAACAATCTATATCCTCGTCTTCCAAGAATAAGTTCCTTAAGGCTGCTAATGCTTCTTCCTCCTCTAGTTCCCCTATGACGTCGGCTTGCTGGAAAGTCTATTCCAGACGCGGTATGGGCTGCTCCAATGGATATTAGGGACCGTGCCATGGTGGCGTCCAGTCGTCGTACTCTTTCCAAGTGTACTGGTATCCCAGGCCAAAGGTAGTGTCGTGGTGCTTAAGCGGTATTGGCTTGGAAATGCCTTAAAGATTCTTCCCGAAACCCTTTCCGGGTTCGTATCAGCTCCAATTCATTATGCTTTCAATCTTCCTACTCCACCACTTATCTTTGTCTATTGTGTTGACCCGTTCGATGTGGTGGTAAGTTTCTCCACCAGGACTTCTTCTACCTTCAATTGCCGGGATAGTCTGGCTACTGTAGATTGGGTTGCTCCTATCCCCATGGATAATGACTTCCTGATGATTCCACTTGAATTTTACCGCCTGATGTAAAGTTGAGGCCACAACCCGAGCGACATGTATCCATGGTCGTCCTAGTAATAGATTATAGGACGCGGATATATCTAACACCTGAAATTCTACCTCAAACCATGTTGGCCACATCTATAAACAGAGACTGACTTCTTCAATGGTGGACCTTTGAGACCCATCGAAAGCGTTTACATTCATGGATCCTTCTCATATTTCGTGTAGTCCTTTGCCCAGCCTCTTTAGTGTTGTCAACGGGCAAATGTTAAGGTTAGACCCTCCATCAATCAGATCCCTGGTAATGAAGTAATCTTCACATTGCACGGTAATGTGCAGTGCCCTGTTGTGACTTAAGCCTTCAGGTGGTAGTTCATCCTCGTGGAAAGTAATCTTGTGACTTTCTAATACCTGCCCCACCATGTTAGCCATCTCTCCGCTTGTGATGTTGTTAGGCACATAAGCTTCATTCAATACTTTCATTAGGTCACTCTTATGTGCTTCTGAATTCTGCAGCAGTGATAAGATAGATATCTGGGCCGGAGTCTTGTTCAGATGATCTATGACTGAGTACTCCCTGGCTTGCACCTTCCTCCAGAGGTCATCCAGTTCTGTCTCAATAACGGGAGGCCTGTTAGTAGTATGTTCACTAGATTCTCCCAAGTGTTCGGGCGTGTAGACCCTTCCAGTCCTGGTCATCCCCTGTGCTGCACCAGCTTCTTCTACTTTGACCTTTCCCTTCCTTCTAGCTTCAGCTACGTAGTCTCAGGGCACGACATTAGTGTCGAAAGGTGGCGCAGTTGATACTGTCACCGTAATTGGTGTGGCTACCTTTACTTCGAATGGAACAGGAGTCACTGCAGGTGGTGCTATTTCAACCTGGAATGGCGCGGGCGTATCTGGTGGTGATATCTCAAACTTGAACGGGACTGATGTAGTCACCTCAACCTCTTCTGACTGCTGTGTCTGCACTATGATGGGATTGAGTATAACTACTGGCTTCTTGGGATCATCACCTTCTTTGATTAACCCGATTGACCCTTATGGGTCCCATTCTTCATCTATTTCTATTACATATACACCTCCACCCCTGTGATCTGGGAGGGGGTTATTACGGACATTAGGAGCAGCTTCCTTCGCCTGGATGATTTTATTATCGATCAGAGCCTGGTTCTTATCCTTCAAAGAGCGGCATTCATCGATGGTATGTCCTTTCATGCCGGAATGGTATGCACAGATTTTGTTTGGATTGACCCATTAGGATGGATTCTCTGTGGCTAGAACAGGGATTTGGGTGACGTAACCAGCAACTTTCAACCTTTCATACAGCTGGGCAATGGGCTCAGCAATGGCAGTATATTTTTTTGGGTGGCCTTCGGTTAAAGTTGGGTCGAGGTTTTGGGAATATCTTGGAGATGTGGGTTGATATGTAGGTAGGGGTGACGATCGATATGTAGGTGGAGGTTCTTGGTATGCAAGTGGAGAGGTTCGATATGTCAGTGGGCATTTGGGTCCCTGTGCAACCATCACTGCTCCTACGTCTTTCTTCTAGGATATACCACCGGACTCCAGTGCTTTGTTAGTAGCTTGTAGTGCTTCAAAATTTGCGACCATCCAACTCTTGATGCCCTCTTCAATCCTTTCACCCAGCTTGATGGTGTCAGAGAACTTGTAATTTTCAATTACCATAAGTCTTTCATAATATTGCGGGTCCTGTGCCTTGACGAAAAATTTGTTCATCTGTTCTTCATCTAATGACGGCCTAACCTTGGCCGCTTCTGACCTCCAACGAGTGGCATACTCGTGAAAGGTTTCGGTGGGTTTCTTCTTGAGATTCTAGATGTAAATATGTCCAACACATTTTTCGTGTTGAACCTGAATCGGTCCATGAAATCCGAGGCCATACTCACCCAATTAGTCCACTTCTTGGGGTCCTGGCTGATGTACCAAGACAAGGCATCCTCTGTGAGGCTCCTCATAAACAATTTCATCCGAATATTTTCGTCTCTTCCAACTCCGACCAGTTTGTCACAATAGGACCTCAAATGGACCCTAGGATCACCAGTACCATCGAACATTTCGAACCTGGGAGGTTTGTAACCCTCCGGTAGTTCTACATTAGGCTGTATACAGAGATCTTCATAATTCAATCCTTCTATCCCCTTACCTTCTTCTATGCCTTGAACTTGGCTAGTCAATTTCTTGAGTTTTTCGGCCAAGTTCATGATAAGCAGGTCCTTCTCACTGGATTCCGGTATGTAAGGAATAGGTTGGGTGGAGTGAGTTAGAGTCTCCACATATATGGGGTTGTTCTGGTGGCCTGGTGCCTGAGCATAGAGGTGATCGGTGGTGGAATTTTGTGGTTCAGGAATGATGGGTGGGGTGTTTCGGGGGGTATGGCAGGTGTTCGGTTGGTATTATGGTGGGGTTGTATAGTGGTAAGTTGCAAGAGGGTTTTGTCAGTTGGGGGTATTCTGAGGTGGTGCGGGGTTTTGAGTGTTTGGGTGGCTGACATCCGGAACATTAAGTGAGAAGGACAAGTTCGCTAGGTTCCGAACATGTTCAAGTTCCCCTTGAAGTTTCAGCAGCCTTTGCTCGAGTTGTGACACAGCATCATTTTGGACCTGAGTACCCCTATGTCAGAAGTTTCGGTATGTTCAACTGATGTTGAGTTTTCCATTCTGATATTAGTCAAATCTTCCATCTTGCCTTTGCCTTTGCCTTTGGGTGGACTAGGAGGAGGAGAAGGTGGAGGTCCCCTGGATCTTGTATGATATGTTGATAATTCCAGAATGCACGAACCAACTTTTGGGAAGGGGAATAATAAAATAAAAACAAAAGGTAACAAGTCAGTGAGGATCATGAGAAAGTATTTGTAGTATTTAAACACATATTGCAGAATTGTAAATGCGCGTCTTAATTTGGGAGCAGGTATGCGCGTCTTAATTTCCTCATTTCATTAATGTAAAGGTAGATAAATCTAAAATGGCACTAAATAAGATAAGTTACTATTGGCACTTGGCCTTATTACATTTGAAAAAGCAGGTAAATCTAATCTACTTGGTCCCAGAAGGACATTCCCCAGGCTTGATCTTCTTGGCTCTATCGATCAGGTTCCCCAGGTCGTGCATGCTCAACAACAGGTATACTCTCGCTAGATGCCCTCCTTCGCTTCCCTCAGCATTCTGGTAGTCGGAGACTCTTTTCCTCATCTTCCCCTCTAGCTCCATCAAACCCTGCTCCAAATATTCCAACCTTTCGTTAGACTTGATAGCCCTTTCCTTCCATTCATTGATCATTTCCATATCAGTCTTGTGTTGCTCCAAATGCTTGGCCTCGGACTCATGAACTCTTTTCGCAGTTTATTGTATTTCACTTGGGCCTCAGCAACTTTGTCTATGACCCTGTTTCCCCCACCGATTCCTGGCTCAACTATCCCTGTTATGCTGTCTTCCAACCATGATAGGTAAAAGCGTACATGCCCTGCACGGTACCTGTCTGGCTCGATTGTGTCCCTTTCTACAATAACCTTTAGATTCCACATATGCTGAGCTTCACATTTGTATGTGATGTCATCGTCCTGAAAATCCGCCATGTAATGACTCATTTTAGAAACTCATGGTATGACTTGCTTCCTGCCTACCTGTCTCATAACCCGGATGAGAAGGGTATATGCCCCTTAACTCAATCAACACCAGGTGCAGAGCGTCCCTCGATCTGATGATGAACTCACTGGTAGGGAACCATTCGAACATCCATTGAACCTGGTCCCGGTCAAATTGTCAAAAAACTGCGCCCATTCTGTAGCATTTTCCGATTGAGCAAACATGTCTGGGATGTAAGTCATTCTTTTAGGGTGGTGGAAGGTTGTATGATAATTCCACGCCCTTCGTGGAAACTCTTGACGATATTGACCCCTTTGGAGATGCTCCAATAACCAAACTTGCAGTAGCAGATTACAACCCTCAAAGTGTTTGAACCCCTTCTGACAATGGTCCAAGGCTCGGTATATGTCTGTTGTGATCATAGGGACAATGGTATATGTTTGATCCTCGATTCCCTCCATCAAGGTTTTGGCTACCATAGCCAGTCTAGTGTGAATCATGTCTCCTTTTCTTGGAAATAATATCATATCCAGGAAGCAAACAACAAACACAAAAACCCTACGGTGAATATGACCCAAAGAAGTGATAGAGAATTCATCATGGAGGATACGATAGGATTTGATATGGCCGTATCGTTCATAGAGGTAGTCAAAAGGTATGTAAGACTCTGTCAGGAACTATAAATCATCGTTATTTTCCATACCCATCATTTCAGGAACCCCCTAACAGCACGGTTTTCTGGCACCAATAAACCTGGACTGTCCCAAGGTAATCCAGCGAAGCCCCCTATCTCCTCCAAGAGGGGGTTCATTTCTATGTTGCCAAAACGAAATACAGACCTTTCTATGTCCCAGAACATAGTGTCCGCTTCGATCAACATATTGTTTGGTTGGATATCCAGTAAAGAGGGTAAGTTTCCGAGGACCCTCTTCACATGGTCTTTGTCACTTGGCGAAAGGTCCTCCCATCAATCCAGCAACAATGGCGGTGTTCTTTGGACCATGCCGAACCTGGGGACGTCGTGCCTCATTTTTCTGCAAAACAAATAGGGTTAGACCCTTTCCCCCTCCAGATTCAACTACTTATACATCAGTGATTAGCATATTGGCACTTATTTCTCCAAATTAATGCATAGATCGTGGTTGCGCCCGTTGGGATTATGGACAAGGCCTTTCCTAAAGTTTATTATGTGGAAAACATATTAACCCGGCTAGGTTTCCATGATGCATGTACATTTATAATCAAAGTAAGGTTACTATGGGGGTCTATACTGGTACCCTCAAGTGGACAACTTGAGGGGGAAAGGCACGGAATTGTCGACTGCACCACTGATCGACTAGTTTTACCGTAAATAAGCCTTTCTGAATTTAGGGAGTGATATAAAATGGAAGAGCGCAACCACTCATCAAGCGTTGCTATAGGATTTGTATAGGCACGAGTGGAATATGATGTTGATCATGATTATGCAGCAATAAGCAATAAACATGTTGACACGTATTTGCACATTATGAAAGCGATAAATACAACAATTATGATTGAAAACCAGTTGCAAAGGAAAACAAAAAGAAACATGTCAGTTTCATAAAAAAAGTTACTTGGGAAAGTAAACAATTAATCGCACATAAAGGGGAAAGGGAAAGGGTGCAGGTTTTTAACAAAACAAGGCATACTTAGACGAATTCACAAAACGTTTTGTAATGGTAAAAGCCTAAAGTCCCCAGCAGAGTCACCATGCTATCGTGCCCCCCTTTTTCCATCTCCTTTTCGGATTGGTCAGGGTTTTGACATTATTGGGACAACTCGTTTCCTTTTGGGAAAGGGGTATAATGAGTTTGACCAGTCACCACCTAACGAATTAAGGTGCGTTAGGACACCTATTAAGGATCATTCATAACACTAAATGCATAATCAGAGATTGGGTAAGGACTTGAAACTACTTCAAGGGGAAGGTGTTAGGCACCCCTCAAAGTCCACAACTGTGGGTCCCGGCCAAACAACTTTGTGAATTCATTCAAGCAGCAAGTAAACAGTCTAAGCACACATATGTAAACAAATAAAGGTCTTAACAGATTAGCAGTCCAAGCACACATATGTAAGGATAAGGGAGGTCCTAAGTTGTTTATCTTGTAGGATCACATCTGTACAATGCCCGGTAATCACTCCTCAATGAGGGGCTACACGTTGCATTAGCGTACAGGTCATCATATCCTTATATACCCATTGTCCCACCCTTAGAGGTTATTAAGCGAGTTTGTTTAACGAGCTCTAAGCGTGCTGTTACCCGTCCCTTCTTTGTGGTCCCGGAGGAGTTTAGGACATCTAATATACTGGCATTTCTAGACAACCCCCTATGGTTTCAAAAGGGAAAACTTGGCGACAAGCAAGAACAAGTAGGACTAGCACATAAGTGACAAAACAGTTAAGAGGCTCAGATTCACCTCCACACATAATGCAAATAAACAGCACGTCTCGAAACACAGACAGAGGCAGTTTTATTAGGAAAGGGATCCTAAGACAGGAGATCTAAGTGAACATTAAAGCACAGAAATACGAACACTGTTTCATAATGCAATGGCAGGGCTTTATCAGTTTGCCTACTGATTTTTTAAACCTGTGAGCAGTAAACACACTAAAAAAATCAGTTTTCCAGTTTGATAAAGATTAATTACCCAAGGCTGGCCTAGGCGTGAGGTTATATGAAATCGACATTATAGGAGGTGTCTAACAGTTTTGAAAGTATTTAACCTACAACATGTTGTTCTAGGTGATACAAATTTGAGAGTGAAAGGATTGATACCAGTTTTATTTAAAAACAAGACAATTATATGTGAGACTGTTTTTATGCCTTTTCATGGACCAGTTAGTTATCTTAATGGAACTAGGCGTAATCAAACAGATGCAAGCAGAATTCCTAGAACATGATATCTAAATCATACAGGAATGATAGCTTCATTTAGACAGTGTCAGTAGCCTAACAACATGATTTCTAAGTGAAAGCACTTATGCAAACTTGAAGCATGGATTAGTAATATGTTGAAGCAATAAACGTGAAGCCCTAAGAACATGATATATAATGCATGTTTAACATGATTTGTATGAAAATGAACACATTAGACCTAAGACATGGATTCTAATGCAAATTCGCAGAGTATAAAGCCTAGGAACATGGTTTCTACCGAGTTTTTTACCCACAACACCATACACTACCCTCCATTTTCACTAGTCACCCCAATATATGTTTCCAAATTAATTATTACAAACCAATAGCTGAACGAATTACATAAATAAATAAAAAGAGAAGAAGTTAAACTATAGGGAGCCTGAAGCAGGCCAAATACGACCTAAAGATACCAGGCCTTCAGCAATCTCAAATGCCAAGGGTTTCAGAACCAATTCCATGTCCAAGTGTGTTAGAGTTCTTTAAGGACCTCAAGGATCCCGGGTAGTGCTCACACCTAGACTTTCATAACAGGGATTGAGTAAGTGTAGTGTAGAATAGCCAGCCATAGTGTGCCGAGTTCGGAGGAATCTCAAGGATCCCAAGGCAGTACACACACTGGCGGGGCAGAACCTATTGACCTAAGATTGAAGTGAGAGTGCTTGACATAGTTTTGAAAAGGTTTTGATATGAAAAACAATGTTAAGATAAATCTAGGAGTGAAAAAGATTTTCTAAAGTAGAAACCAGTTTAGTAGTAAAACAGTTCGAGAAAAATACTAAAACACTTTTGAAATTAGAACACAAACCAATTGGTCATAGAACAACCAGATCCAAAAAACACTTGGCAAACAGATTCCACACAGGGATAAAAGGGTTCGGGACACATAGAATACACATTAGGGAACACATGAACATGGTACAAGGAGGCATATAGACAACAGATTGCATAGAATACTTAGGAGTTTTTTTATAGCATTAACAGGTTAGACATGATAGTAAGTAATTGGTGACATAGAGCAAGGACGCAATAAATCCATGTAGCAAGCAATGGTGGTACTGGACTGGATTAGACACACAATTAAGGTCAATCGAATGTCCTAAGAGACTAGGAGACTGAAGAAGAATAGGCAGGGAAAAGTAGACATGCGGGACAAACAATCAAGTAGACAACTATGTTTATACATGCTAATTACAGATTGAACAAATAGTGTTTGGACATGCTAGTTATACATTGAACAGGACAGGGCTTTAAACATGCCAAGCGAGGAAGTAAACAAGAAAACATATTAGATTCATGGTCAATGGAATAGTACAGGAATGAAACACGTAGAGTTTGGTTTTCAAAATTTAACTAGAGACATACTAGTTGAAGAAAGGAGTGCAGAATATACAGCAGGTATAGTTCCAATATCTATCCCTGGCTTTCAGCCGGCTAGACCAAGAGTTAACACAAGTAGCAGAGAAAGAAAAGAGAGTTTGAGTGTGAGTATGTGTATTCTGAACTTAGTTTGTGTCTTGAGAGGTAAAACAAGAAAGTTTATATAGTAGTTTAAGTATAGGACAAACAAGGTAAAAGAAATCAGAAGCCAGCAATTAAGGAAATCACAGAGTCCAATCACATAAGGAATTCAGAATCGACCCCTTTAATTAAGGGCAATTGATTCAAACGGTAATAACAGGGATTCAATTAAGGCAAAAAATTCAAATCAAACCAAATAAGGGAGCCAGAATAAGCGCCTTTAATTAAGGGCAATTGATCAAACGTTAATAACAAGGGTCTAATTAAGGAAAGAATCCCAATCATACCATGTAAAGGAATCAGTAAGAATCTACAGTTATACATGCAATTAAATAAGACATGGATGGATAAGTAAGGTCGTAAATAAGGAAACAGGCAAGACTTGGGCATACAAAATCTCTAACAGAGCAAATCAATTAATAATGATTTCAAAGTAATATCGATTTCTGGGGAGAAAGATATCAACTTCCACAAATAGAGAATGAGTTAAGTAAAACTTCAGAAACACATAGAAATTAGTCCGGAAAATTGACTCAGAAACCCTAATAGAGATGAACCAGGGTAAAAAATCATAAGACACTGAATTTGACTAAGGAAAATCGTGTAGGTCAAAGATACAGAGTGAATCAATACAACTAGTAACATTGAAAAACTCAGAATCGAAGCAAACGGCGAAACAATGCCTCAAGTAACACGAAAAACCTAGAATCAAAGTAAAATATAAAAAGAATAGAGTTTTAGCATAAATCAACTAGATTTTAGGAAAACTCAACATAGATCTGTCAAAAGAGCATAAGAACAGAAGATTAAACATTCAAAATCAGAAAACTTTTTGAAGAAGATGATTTTCAGTAAACCCTAGTTTTAGGAAAATGGAAAATCACTTGAAAAACCAGAAAACTTTCAAGGAAATATGTGAGATAGGTTCGATTCATCTCAGATCTGTACAGATCTGAGAAGATTGAAGATAGAAATTAAGGTTTTGAGAAAATAGCATAGAGGCGAAGACGGATCTTAGAAATCCATAGGTTTAGGTAAAAGCAAGAAGATCTTACTAGAGATCGAACCAGAACGTCCTGAAACAGGCAAGCGAAAGCCAAAGTCGTAAGGAGGACTGACCTTGGTCCCTTGAGGAATTTAGAGACAAGTATTACTAGCATAAGAGAGCCATGAGAGGCCTGAGGGTGGTGAGGAACCACCATGGTTGATGATGGAAAGTGGTGGCGAGGTGAGATTAGGGTTAGGGCAAAGAGGATTTGGAGGGGAGAGTGAAGTGTAAGGCGGAGAGGGTGACTGAAATGAGAGGTTTGGGGGGGGGGGGGTCGTTTAGGTTAATTAAGGAAAGGTTAAATCTGGGCCGTTGATAAAAAATGATCAACGACCAGAATTCAAGCGAAATTGGGTCGGGTTAGGTAGGGGTTTGGGCCTGGTTGTATTGGGATAACTAATAAGGTGTTTTGGGCTGGTTATATAGGCTGCAATTGAAATAATAATAATAGGTTATTTGCTAAATACCCAAAATAAATTAATTAAAATAATTTGTAAAATAATTACTAATTTATAAAAAATGAATTTCATGTATAGAAATGTTTTAAAGAAGGTTATTTAGTATTTGAAATACAAAAGACTAATTTCTTGTAAAAATAATATAAAATTGTATGCATGGGCTATAATTGCAAAGTTATTGCAATTGTAGCCAAAAGGTGCCAAATTGGCTATTTATAGAATAATTTGGACTTAATAGGGCCATAATAGTAATATTAAATCAAGAAAAAATGTTTTGAAATCATTTGTGATGCAATTTGTAATTCTTTATTGGAATAAAATACTGGGCAAATTAATAAAATATGTAAAAAATTGTGGAAAAATACCAATTGATGCTAATGCATGATTTTGAAGACATATATGCATTTTGAAATATTTTTTAGGAAAAATTGGGTATCAACAAGGGTAAACAGTGTAAATAAAAAATCAAAAGGTGACTCTGAAGCCTTTGAATGCAACATCATGTTTACCTTGAGTCTCCACCACAAGATCTGTACAGCTAGCTAACGATCGACTAACTCTGCAATACCTGGATCTGCACAAAAATATGCAGAAGTGTATTATGAGTACACCATAGCGGTACCCAGCAAGTATCAAGCTAACCTCATTGGAGTAGTGACGAGGGACAGTCAATACACCTACTGGACTAGATAACCTGGAAAAGTATAAGTTTAGAAACAATAGAGTACAATATCTATATAAAGACTACGCATAATGACAAATAATACGGTAATTGCAGTAAGAAAAGGAAAGGAACAACTAACACCGGAATACCATAATAATGACATAGTAGAATGAACAGCGCACAATTTAAATTCGGTGATAACATATAAAGGAAAGGCAAGTAGCAACTCAACAAAAACGACTGTTTTCACACCAGGTTTTTAGCCAATAACCTCCACGAGGTACCGAGCCTCAAAATATTCACATTTTCACGGGTCCCAATTCTGGAACCCTAAACACTTAGCATCTTGTGCCCTCATTATAAATTTATAACCGCATTGACGACTCACGCGCCAATAGAGCCATTCTCGCATAGAAGGCAAGTAAACAAGGGTGTGTATCAATACTCAACAATATTAAGATCCATCCTCTTAACCGATAAGAGTGATTAACTACTGTATGCTTGTGCAAGTGTTCTAACATAGTTCATGCCAGCTGGTAAGTATAGAAAAAATGGAGAGCACGTAAAATATTTTCCCATAATTTTCCACAATATAAAACTCACACAGGTAAGTGCACCACTACATAAATATCAACAACAAGTATTCCCCCAGGCCATCATAAGTCCTCACAAATCAATCCCTGAAATAGCCCACCTTGTCTCGCCACGTGTGCAATAATAAAGTAAATTCCCCCATTGTCTCGCCACATGCGCAACCCACATATATAGCCCGCCTTCTCATGTTTCATGTGCAAATATCAATAGTGATAATAGAACGACAGAAACCTCGTGCATCACAATAACATCTGCATGGCAGAAACCTCGTGCATCACATTAATAACTGCACGACAGAAACCTCGTGCATCAAAACAACAACAATAACAATAATACAAGAGTACGATAAGTAAATCAACTCAAGAACTTTCGATCACAAAGAAGCGGTAGGACTAGTTCACAAGGAATAATCACAATAGAGAATACTAGTCATAATAAGAACAACTCAACAAGGGAGAAATAATACGTAACAACGGTCCCACAAAGTATAGTTCAAAAACAAGGGAGATATCACGAGTCAATAATTCCAAATAAGTATAAGTCATTTAAGATATGGGATACCTAAATTTCTTTTAAGGTTGAGCAATTACAAAAAAGATACAACAAATTCAGTTAGGGATAGGCAGCAAAAAGATAATCATAACATCGATTAAGGATGATCAATCACAGAGAGATAATTATACTTTCATTTAAGGAGAAGCGATTAGGGAGGAATAACATGGAAATATAAGAGGTAACAACTCCAGTTAAGTCATATAAGACTCAATAGGCAATAAGAGTGGATCATGAAGTAATTAATTCCAATTAATGTAGGTAGAGGTGAAACTAGTAACTAAGAAAACTTAATCATAGTCAGTGAATACAAGGACCTAAGAACCCTAAAAGACCAATTTTCCACAATAAACCCGAGCACGTACTTGTCACCTCGCGCACATGGACTTCACATGATAAAATTAGCATAGAAGACTCAAATCCTAAGGGGTAGTTCCCTCACATGAAGTTAGGCAAGATACTTACCTCAAAGCAGACAAACTGATACTCTAAAATGAACTTCTCGGGTGAAATAACCTCCGGACGGCTCGAATCTAGCCAAAATAACTTCAAAGCATAAATAAAACTCATAGGAGACTATTCCGGATCATAAACCCTCAATCTTTATCAAAATCTAAAAATAACCCAAAAGTCGACCCCTGGGCCCATACCTCGGAACCCGTTAAATTTTACAAAACCCGAACACCCATTCTGACACGAGTTCAACCATACTAAAATTATCAAATTTCGATATCAATTGGTCCCATAAATCATAAATATAATAAATTCTGGGTGAAGAACACTTACCCTAATTATTGGCTTGAAAACCTCACGAAAAATATGCCAAAATCGAGGTCTACAACTCAAAATATGGAGAAAATGTATCACAACCCAGAATTCCCACATTCGGGATCCTGATGGCGCCTAACATTTCACTTGCTAGGCAAGCCAACGTTAGAAAATTATTAAGCCAATTCTTATTTAATTCAGTAAATAAAGTCAATTAAGCTACAACAGAAGTAAAATGAGTTCGGAATAATTTAAGTGCTCATAATAGTTACTACAATCCGGATCTCGAGTCGCAATTAACGAACTTCTAGAATTTTCTACAAGCAAAGTCTGAAAGAAATACAACTGTTTGAATGAAAGAAACAGTAAAAATAGAGAAGATATATGTCTTCAAGGTCTGCGGACGCCAACAGATCTACCTTGAGTCTCCAATGAACTAGTCCGAGCTGCTACGCCTCTCGATTAGCTGGGACCAATGCCAAAATCTGCACAAGAAGTGCAGAGTGTAGTATGAGTACAACCAACCCCATGTACCCTGTAAGTGTCGAGCCTAACCTCGACGAAGTAGTGACGAGGCTAAGGCGGGTCACTCACACTACAAAATGTACGCAGTATATATATAATAAAGATAGAGAAGGAAATACAGAATGAAATAAAGCAGTCAACTGGAAATAATAGCTATAACTTGAGGGAATAAGCCAGCGACGTTCAGAATTACCACTCCTTAAGTTCAAAAGGAAGTACCGTAAAACTAACACAGCTTAGGGGAAATAGAAACATATAGGTTGTTGCGGCACGCAATTCGATGCCATCGTGCATCACATAATTCTCCCTTATTTCCTAGTAACAACATTAACAACAATGACTATATATATGTGTGTGTGTATGTGTGTTGCGGCGCTCAAACCGATCCCACCATATCACAATATCATAATCATAATTCACCCTTATTCCATCAAAACAATCCACCCTTACTACACATGTTGCAGCGTGCAACCCGACCCACCGTACATTATAGGTTCACCCGTATTCCACCACATCATTCCACCCTTATTCTATCTGTTGTGGCGTGCAACTCGATCTCACCATATCAACACCAAGTACTCAATGTGCACAGCAAAACTTCAAATTTATATCACAAAAAGCCTTTACAATCCCTAAACACCAAACTGAACAAATAGGAAACCTTGTACAACATGATAATCCACATAAGTAATACTACACATCGAGACCAACCCAACATTTACAACTAGAAGGTGCAAATAAACCAACTTGAGAAAATAGGAGATCATGAAACTATGAAAGATCCACTATAACAAATAGGAGGAAAACATTGACTAATAGGTAGAAATTAGGCATGCGAACACATTTAGAGCATATAACAATTAAGACAGGGAAAGAGATAACTAAAGCAAAGCGGGAAACAGGGAAATCAGATAATTCGGCGGCGCATAAGCAACCGTCACCTCGCATATACGCCACTCACATGAATTTCACATAGCACATAGTCCGAGGTGTCACGACCCCATGTCCTAATCCGGCCGTGAGGGCGCCTATCGTGGAACTAGGCTAGCCAATAATCACATAATTACAGTTTCTTTCCAAAATCCCAACCTATTGCAGCATTTCACAAGGTATATAGAATTACTGAATTCATTAGGCAAAATAAACAGCTACACAGTCTAAACCATCCCCAAAATCCGGAGTCAACATGTCATGAGCATCTAAGGGATATGCCAAAAAGTCTACTATTATAATACAAAACCTCCGAACGAATAACTAAGTACAACATAAGAAGGGAAAACAGAGATGTTGCGGACGCTAAATAGCTACCTCTATATCCCAAAATCCGGCTCCGCACGGAAAAGATGGCTAACGCTCAGTATCAGCATCTGTATTTGCACACAGGGGTGCAGGGAGTAATGTGAGTATGCCAACTCAGTAGTAATGAAAACAAATCAAGTCTAAGCGGCAAGAACACATAAAAATCAATATCATCAGTTCACAATATGCACAATCTTTCTTTCCAATAGTATATACATAGATATATGAAATCAACATGCCTTAAAATCCAACTTCAGAAAAATCCTTTGAAAAATGTGTTTTCCAACAATTTCAGAAATAAAACTAACCGAAGGATTTAGTGTAAAATGAAATAAATCATAAGTAGCCCCTCGGGCAAAAACATGAATCATAAATCGTCTCTCGGGTAGAACATCACTCAGGACCTCACATCCACTCAGTATCAGCCCCTCGGGCAACCTCACTGTCACTCATGCCTCCCAATCACTCGTCACTCGACACTCAGCACTCGCACTCAGTAGGTACCTGCGCTCACTGGGGGTGTGTACAGACTCCGGAAGGGCTCCTTCAGCCCACGTTAATATCAAGCCACCTCGTGGTATATCATATCCTCACAATTAGGCCCTCGGCCTCACTCAGTCAGAACCTCTCAAAAGCCCCTCGGGCGTATCAGTGAAACGGGGTACCCGACCCAAAACATCATTTTTATATCTCAAAATAGTGTAAATAAGGCTGAGTTTCGAAAACAGTTAAGCATAATATGTCTGAGTGTAAATCATAAATCAACTGTGAGGAAATGGTAGTAAAAATCCCCTAAGGGGTCTAAACAAGTCGGCACGAGGCCCCAAACACGGCTTATAGCCCAAATATAGCAATAGTCTTTAGAACACAATTTAACATATGATTTAGAGTAAAATACGCAACTCAATAGTTGTGCGGAGAGGACCAAGTGCAATCCAAAAATCAGTGCGCGCCACATACTCGTCATCCGATATGTGCGCCATTCTAAAAACAGTGAGAAATATGAAGTCTGAGGTTTCATACCCTCAGGACAAGATTTATAACCATTACTTACCTCTACCGGGCCACAATACTAATCCGCGATGCTCTTGCCCCTCAAATTGGCTCCCAATTGCTCTGAATCTAACCAAAACCAGATTAACATCATCAATATACGTTAAAGTAACACAACCCAATCGAAAACTATCAGTTTAGACAAAATTCTTGAAATTCGGCCAAATCTGAGCCCCGGGCCCACATCTCAGAATTCGATAAAATTTACATCACTAGAATCCTCGTCCTCCCACGATTCTATACATACCAAGAACACAAAAATCGGACCACAATTGCCCACTCAAATCCTCAAAGGAAATTTCCAATTCCATGCACTTAACTTCCCCAAATATTTGGTTTAAATTCAACAATTTTCCGATTTAATTACTTAGAAAATGATATAGAAACGAATTTGAAGTGGAAAACCTTACCTACAAGTGAGCCCCTTTGATTTCTTCTTCAAACCCTCTCAAATAGCTCTAAACCCGCTTGTCAATGGAGGAAAATGGACAAAATTTCGCAACAATGGGCTTTAAAACATTCTGCCCAGCACTTATATCCCCTTCAGTGCGATCACGACTCCAGCCACGCGATCGCAACGCACAGCCCAGACCACTCTACGCGATCATATACCAACACATGCAATCACATAGAACAAATCTCCATCCCCCACACGCGCCTCAGAACCTCTATGCGATCGTACCAAAGTCCACGCGATCCCACTGCTTCACCTGACCAACCTATGCGATCGCAATCCTTACCACGCGATCGCATAGAACAAAATGCCTGGCCCACTCTTTTACTCTACGTGATCGCGGATGAATCCACGTGATCGCAGTGAAGAAATCACTGTTGCTAAAACACCAGAAAACAGCAGACTCCTTAAGGCCAAAAAGTGCCCGTTTGAGCATCTGAAATACACCCGAGGCCCCCGGGACCTCAACCAATCCTACCAACACACCCCATAACATCATTCAAACTTACTCGAGCCTTTGAAACACCAAAAAAACATGAAAACACCAAAATTACATCAATATTAAGGCCTATGAACTTTAAAACTTCTAAATTTCGCCAATAATGACGAAACCAACCAAAACACATCCAATTGACCTGAAATTTTGCACACATATCCAAAATGACATTACGAACCTGCTCCAACTTCCGAAATTCCATTCCGACCCCGATAGCCTATTTTCCACTACCGACCGAAAATCGCCAAAAACTAACTTTCGCCAATTCAAGCCTATTTTTACATCGGACATCAAAACTTCATTCTGAACGCACTCCTAAGTCCCAAATTACCTCATGAAACTATCTGAGCCATAAAATCCGTATTTCGAGGTCATTTACCAATAAGTCAACTCCTAGTTGACTTTTTAACTATTAAGCTAATTTAAGAGACTAAGTGTCTTAATTCTCATCACGACCACTCCGAACCCGAACCAACTGACCCAACACAACATAAATAGGCTAAGCAACATACGATAAAGCAGAAACGAGGGAAACGAGGCTAATCTCACGGAACGATCGGCCGGGTCGTTACAGGTTCCTAATTCCCTCAAGTCAAGATTAGACACAACACTTACCTCGCTCCAAATACCACTCAATGCTCAACCACAACTTTGCCTCTCATACAAACCTCCAAATCAATAGAATCTAGCAAATTACCAACCAAACAATTTGAATTAAGCCTTAGGAACTACCCGCGATTGCAAAGCAATCAATTTAGGCCATTTTTGAAAAGTCAACAAAAGTCAACTCCCGAGCCCTCTTTGTCCAATCCCGAAGTTCGGACCAAAACCCGATTACCCATTCATCCCCGAGCCCGGTTATGTAATTTATTTTGGAATTCGACCTCAATTTGAGGTCTAAATCCCCAATTTACAAAATCCCTAATTTCTACCCAAAACCCCCAATTTCTACCATGAAAACACAAGATTTTAGGTTGAAATCTTAGGAAATGTAGTGAAAGATTGGAAAAAACTAGTTTAGAATCACTTACTAATAAGTTTGGGAAGAAAATTTCTTTGGAAAATCGCCTCTTGGGTTTCTTGTTTTGAAAATTTGAAGAATGAGCAAAAATCCTGTCTAAGTCAAGTTTTGATCAGTTGCAGATGTCGCATTTGCAACCTGGGGTTTGCAAATGCGAACCCCGCAAATGAGAAGACTCTCACACCTCTTAAATCATCGTATTTGAGATGAAAAGTTGTTAAATGTGAACACTGACTTTCCGAAAATGCGACCATTTGATCGCATTTGCGATCACTGCCCCCACCCGACCCCCTTCGCAAATGAGAACTCTGGCCTTCCCGCAAATGCGACCTCATGATCGCAAATGCGAACTTATGTTGTCTAAGGTACTCTTAGAAAATGCGAAGAATTTTCTCACAAATGTGAGCCTGTCGGGAATTGGGAATGTTTGCAAATGCGAACACTGATCTCGCAAATGCGAGATCAGAGGCCAGTTAGCAGAAATTGCAGGCACCAGCTGAGTTCTAAGTCCAAATTCACTTCGTAGCCTATCTGAAACTCATCCGAGCCCTCGGGGCTCTAAACCAACTATGCACACAAGTCTAAAAATATCATATGAACTTGCTCCTGTGATCAAATCGCCAAAATAATGCCTAGAACCACGAATTGAATACCAAATCAAATGAAATTTTCAGGAAAACATTGAAACCTCTATTTTCACAACCGGACGTCCAAATCACGTCAAACCAACTCCGTTTCTCACTAAATTTGATAGACAAGTCATAAATTAGTATTGGACCTATACCGAGTTCTGGAACCAAAATATAGACCCGAGATTCAAAATTCAAACATCGGTCAAACATTTCAAATTCATTAAGCCTTAAAGTTTAAAATTTCTACAAATTGCGATAACTCGGGCTAGGGACTTTCGAATTCGAATCCAGGCATACTCCCAAGTCCCAAATCACGATACAGACCCACCTGGACTGTCAAAACACGAATCCGATTCCATTTTCTCAAAACGTTGACCGAAGTTAACTTTAATGGATTTCAAGGCAAAATTTCATATTTTTCTCAGTTCTTAACATAAAAGCTTTCCGGAAAGACGCCAAGACTGTGCATGGATCAAGGAAGGCTAAAATGAGGTATTTAGGACTTCAAAACACAAAATTGGGTTCTAAAACATAAAATGACCTATCGGGTCATCACATTCTCCACCTCTAAAATAACCGTTCATCCACGAACGAACATAGGAAAGTACCGAAACTAGTGAAAAGGTGAGGATGTCTACTGTGTTTGTCCGAATCGGACTCCCAAGTAGCTGCCTCGACGAACTGACCTCTCCACTACACTCTAACTGAAGGGTAACTCTTCGACCGCAACTGATGAACTTGTCGGGCTAGAATAGCCAGCGGCTCCTCCTCGTAAGTCAAATCTTTGTCTAACTGGACAAAGCTGAAATCTAATACATGGGACGGACCGCCGTGATACTTCCGAAGCATGGACACGTCGAATACCAGATGAACTACTGATAACCCTGGTGGCAACAAAAGCCTGTAAACCACCTTTCCCACTCCCTAAAGTATATCAAAAGGTCCGATATACCTAGGGATCAGCTTGCCCTTCTTTCCGAACATCATCACACCCTTCATGGGTGATACCCGGAGCAACACTCTCTCTCCGACCATGAATGCAACATCACGAACTCTACGGTCAACATAACTCTTATGCCTGGACTGAGCTATGCGAAGTTGATCCTGAATAATCCTGACCTTATCCAAGGAATCGTGTACTAGATCTATACCCAATAACCGAGCCTCCCCCGACTCGAACCACCCAACTGGCGATCGGCACCGCCTATCGTATAATGACTTACAGGGAGCCATCTGGATGCTCGGCTGGTAGTTGTTGTTATAAGCAAACTCTGCAAGTGGCAAGAACTGATACCACGATCCTCCAAAGTCTATAACATATGCACGTAGCATATCCTCCAATATTTGAATAGTTCGCTCGGACTGTCCGTCTGTCTGAAGATGAAACAGTGTGCTCAACTCAATCCGCGTGCCCAACTCACGTTGTACTGCTCTCCAAAAGTGCAAGGTGAACTGCGTACATCAATCAGAAATGATAGACACGAGCACACCCTGAAGACGGACGATCTCGTATATATAAATCTTTGTCAACCACTCTGAAGAATAGGTAATTGCCATAGGAATGAAATACCCTGACTTGGTCAGCCTGTCCACAACAACCCAAACTGCATCAAACTTCCTCTGAGCCCGTGGGAGTCCAACAACGAAATCCATAGTGATATGCTCCCACTTTCACTCAAGAATCTTTATATTCTGAAGTAAACCACCAGGTCTCTGATGCTCATACTTTACTTGTTGGCAATTTAGACACCGAGCTACATAAGCAACTATATCCTTATGCATCCTCCTCACCAATAATGTTTCCAAAAGTTCTCATACATCTTGGCGGCGCCCGGATGAATAGAATACCGGAAATTATGGGCCTTCTCAAGAATCAACTCACAAAGTCCATCCACATTAGGCACACAAACACGACCCTGCATCCTCAAAACTCCATCATCTCCAACAGTAACCTGATTGGCACCAACGTGTCGTACTGTGTCCCTAAAGACCAACAAATGAGGTTCGTCATACTGCCGATCACTGATGCTCTCAAACAAGGAAGACCGAACGACTGTGCAAGCTAGAACACGGCTGGGCTCTGAAATATCCAACCTCACAAACTGATTGGTCAAAGTCCGAACATCTGATGCAAGTGGTCTCTCACCGACTGGAATGAATGCAAGGCTGCCCATACTCGCTGCCTTTCTACTGAAGGCATCGACTACCACATTGGCCTTCCCGGGATGATACAATATGGTGATATCATAGTCTTTCAATAGTTCTAACCAACTCCTCTGCCTCAAATTGAGATCCATTTTCTTTAAAAAAACACTGAAGGCTTCGATGATCCGTGAAAACCTCACACGACATGCCGTAAAGATAGTGCCTCCAAATCTTCAGCGCATGAACAATGGCTGCCAATTCTAAGTCATGGACAAGGTAATTCTTCTCATGAACCTTCAACTGCCATGACGCACAGGCAATCACCCTTCCATCTTGCATCAATACTGCACCGAGCCCAACATGGGATGCATCACAATATACTGTATAAGATCTTGAACCTGTGGGCAACACCAACACCGACGCTGTAGTCAAAGTAGTCTTGAGCTTCTGAAAGCTTGCCTCACGCTCGTCTGACCATCTGAATGGGGCACCCTACTGGGTAAACCTGGTCAATGGGGCTGCTATAGATGAAAACCCATCCACAAATCGACGGTAATAGCCCGCCAAACCCAAGAAACTCATGACCTCCGTGGCTGAAGTGGGTCTTGGCCAGTTCTGAACTGCCTCAATCTTCTTAGGATCTACCTGAATGCCCTATGTTGATACAACTTGCCCCAAGAAAGTGACTGAATCCAACCAAAACTCGCACTTTGAAAACTTAGCATATAATTAGTTGTCCCTCAGGGTCTGAAGTACAATCCGAAGGTGCTGCTCGTGCTCCTCTCGACTGCGGGAGTAGATCAATATATCATCAATATACACAATCACAAAGGAGTCCAAATAAGGCTTGAACACTCACTTCATCAAATCCATGAATGCTGCTAGGGCATTTGTCAACCCAAAGGACATCACTAGAAATTCATAATGCCCGTACCGAGTCCGAAAAGCTGTCTTAGGGACATCAGATGCCCTACTCTTTAACTGATGATAGCCAAACCTCAAATCAATCTTCGAAAACACCTTGGCCCCCTGAAGCTGATCAAATAAGTCATCAATCCTCGGTAATGGATACTTGTTCTTGATGGTGACTTTGTTCAACTGCCGATAATCTATGCACATCCTTATCGATCCATCATTCTTCTTCACGAATGACACAAGTGCACCCCAGGGCGAGACACCTGGTCTAATGAAGCCCTTATCAAGTAAATCTTGCAATTGTTTCCTTCAATTCTTTCAACTCTGGCAAGGCCATGCGGTATGGCATAATAGAAATGGGCTGAGTGCCCGAGGCCAAATCAATGCAGAAGTTAATATCCATGTCCGATGGCATCCCCGGTAGATCTACAGGAAACACCTCTAGAAACTCACGTACCACTGGTACTGAATCTATGGAAGGAAACTCTGCACTAGAATCACAGACATAAGCTAGACACCTCTTCTCGACCATACGCCGAGCCTTCATATAAGAGATAAACCTGCTGGTAGAATGGACAAGAGTCCCTCTCCACTCTAATCGAGGAAACCCTGGCAAGGCTAAGGCCATTGTCTTAGAGTGACATTCCAATATATTGTGATAAGGTGATAGCCAATCCATACCCAAGATAACATCAAAATCAACCATATCGAGAAGTAGAATATCTACACTAGTCTCAAGACTCCCAATGGTGACTACAGATGAACGATAAACGCGGTCTACAATAATAGCATCCCCCACAGGTGTGGAAACATACACAAGAGCACTCAAAGAATCACGAGGCACAACCAAATACGAAGCAAAATAGGATGACACATATGAGCAAGTAGAACCCAGATCAAATAGAACTGAAGCATCTCTACTGCAAACTGGAACAGTACCTGTGATAACAACATCAGATGACTCAGCCTCAGGCCTAGCTGGAAAAGCATAACATCGGGGCTAGGCCCCATCACTCTGAACTACGTTCTTGGGACGACCTCTAGCTGGCTGGCCTCCACCTCTAACGGCCTGACCTCCACCTCTAACAGTTTGTCCCCTACCTCTAGCTGCCTGACCCCAGCCTCTGGCTGGCTGAGCAGGCGGTGTAGTAACTGGTGTCGGGACCATGGCACGAGAACCCTGATGATGTGGCATGACGCCAGATAATCTCGGACAGGTGTTTCTGATATAGCCATAACCACCACACTCGAAACACCTATCCTGGTTGTGGTTGCGGAAAATGATACTGATCGGAACGGGCCAAATGACCATGGTAATAACTCTGAATAGGAGGTGCACTGTAGGTTGGCTGTCCAGAATGAGGCACATAAGGACCATAACTCCCTAAAGCACCGTGGGATGCTTGAAGCGCTGAATGAAAAGGCATGGGATGATGGCCTCTACCAAAAGTACCCCTGCCTCCAGATGAGGCACCGCTGGACCCACTGGAATGATGAGGTCTCTGGTCAGACCCCTGACCTCCCTGAGCAAGAACCATCTCGACTCGTCTGGCGACATTGGCGGCCACCTGAAAAGAAATATCACTCCCAGTCTCCTTAGCCATCTGCAATCTGATGGGCTGAGCAAGTCCCTAAATAAACCTCCTCATCCTCTCTCTCTCTCTCGGTAGGAAGTAGAAGAAGAGCATGATGGGCCAAATCCACAAAACAGGTCTCATACTGAGTAACAGTCATACTGCCCTGCTGGAGACACTCGAACTAACGGAAATACTCCTCTTTCAATGTGATAGGGAGGAACTTCTCTAGGAAGAACTAAGAGAACTAGTCCAAAGTAAGAGTAGGAGACCCAACTGGTCTGGTCAACAAATAATTTCTCCACCATTTCTTAGTGGAACTAGTCATTTGAAATGCGGCAAAATTGACCCCATTGGTTTCCACAATACCTATGTTCCGTAGCACCTCATGACAGCTGTCAAGATACTCCCGGGGGTCTGAAGATGCACCACTGAAGTGAACTGGAAAGAGCTAAGTAAACATGTCCAATCTCCATAAAGCCTCAGAAGACATAGATGACCCATCACCAGCCTGTGCCACAACAACCGGCTGAACTACTCCAATTGGATGAGCTGTTGGAGTCTGATACTGGGGAGCCATCTGCTCCGGAGTGTGGGTAGCAGGAGTCTGTGCTCCTCCTCCAGCCAGAGAGACGGCTGGTGCCATGGGAAATGCGCCAGTCTGGGCCACACTCTCCATAAGGCCTACCAAACGAACCAAAGTGTCTTGAAGCACTAGGGTGGCAATGAACCCCTCCGGAACCTGAGATGGCCCGACAGGAACAATCTGGGCTGGAACCTCCTCGTCAAACTCTACCTGAGGCTCCACTGCTGGTGTTGGTGCTGCTGCTCGGGCTCTGAGCTAAGCCCTGCCCCTGCCTCGGCCTCGACCCCTGCCCCTCGTAGGAGCTGCCACTGGGGGCTCTGGCTGCTATTCAGTTGAAGATGCGGTACGTGTTCTTGCCATCTACAAGAGAACAAGAGTAGAAGAGTTCAATTAGCATTGAGAGAAAAAAATCGCACTACAGAGAAGAATAAAAGTGCAATTTGTTCCTAAACTTCATAGCCTCTGGAAGATAAGTACAGACGTCTCCGTACCGATCCTACAGAATCTACTAAGCCTGCTCGTGAATTGTGAGACCTAGGCAACCTAGTACTCTGATACCAAATTGTCACGACCCGAAATTCCCACATTCAAGACCGTGATGGCGCCAAAGATTTCACTTGCTAGGAGAGCCAACGTTAGAGAATTATTATGCCAATTCTTATTCAATTCAGTAAATAAAGTCAATTAAGCTACAACGGAAGTAAAACGAGTGCGGAATAACATAAGTGCTCGTAGTAGTTACTACAACCCAGATCTGGAGTCACAATTCATGAACTTCTAAGATTTTCTACAAGCAAAGTTTGAAAGAAATACAATTGTTTGAATGAAAGAAACAGTAAAAACAGAGAAGATAGATGTCTTCAAGGTATGCAGACGCCAACAGATCTACCTTGAGTCTCCAATGAACCAGTCCGAGCTGCTACGCCTCTCGATCAGTTGGGACCAATGCCAAAATCTGCACAAGAAGTGCAGAGTGTAGTATGAGTACAACTGACCCCATGTACTTTGTAAGTGCCGAGCCTAACCTCGACGAAGTAGTGACGAGTCTAAGGCGGGTCACTCACACTACAACCTGTACACAGTATATATAGATAAAATAAAGACAAAAAAGGAAATAAAGAATAAAATAAAGCAGTCAACTGGAAATAATAGCTATAACTTTAGGGAATAAGCTAGCAACGTTAACAATTACCACTCCTTAAGTTCAAAATAAAGTACCGTAAAACTAACACAACTTAGGGGAAATAGAACACATAGGTTATTGCGGCGCGCAATCCGATGCCACCGTACATCATATAATCCTCTCTTGTGTATGTGTGTGTGTGTGTGTTGCGACGCGCAACCTGATCCCACCATATCACAATATCAGAATCATAATTCACCCTTATTCCATCAAAACAATCCACCCTTATTACACATGTTGCGGCGTGCAACCCAATCTCACCCTACAGTATAGGTTCACCCTTATTCCATCACATCATTCCACCCTTATTCCACCTGTTGTGGCGTGCAACCCGATCCTACCATATCAATACCAGGTACTCAATGTGCACAATAAAACTTACAATTCAAATCATGGAAAACCTTTATAATCCCTAAACATCAAACTGAACAAATAGGAAACTTTGTACAATATGATAATCCACATAAGTAATACTACACAGCGAGACCAACCCATAATTTACAACTAGAAGGTGAAAATAAACCAACTTGAGAAAATAGGAGATCATGAAACTATGAAAGATCTAATATCATAAATAGGAGGAAAACATTGACTAACAGGTAGCAATTAGGCATGAGAACACATTAAGAGCATATAAAAATTAAGATAGGGAAAGAGATAATTAAAGAAAAGCGGGAAATAGGGAAAGCAAATAATTCGACGGTGCATAAGCACTCGTCACCTCGCATATACGCCACTTACATGAATATTACATAGCACATATTCTGTGTGTTCTTGATTCCCTCAAGTCAAGATTAGACACAACACCTACCTTGCTCGGAAGACCACTCAATGCTCAACCACAACTTTGCCTCTCAAACGAACCGCCGAACCAATAGAATATAGCAAATTACCAACCAAACTATTCAAATTAAGCCTTAGGAACTATTCACGATTGCAAAGAATTCAATTTAGGCCATTTTTGAAAAGTTAACAAAAGTCAACTCCCGGGCCTACTTAGTCCAATCCCGAAGTTCGGGCCAGAACCCAATTACCCATTCACCCCCGAGCCCAGTTATATAATTTGTTTTGGAATCCGACCTCAATTTGAGGTCTAAATCCCTAATTTTCAAAATCCCTAATTTCTACCCAAAAACCCCCAATTTCTACTATGAAAACACAAGATTTTAGGTTGAAATTTTAGGAAATGTAGTGAAAGATTGAAAGAAGGTAGTTTAGAATTACTTACCAATGATTTGGGGAAGATAAGTTCTTTGGAAAATCGCCTCTAGAGTTTCTTGTGTTGAAAATTTTGAAGAATGAGTAAAAATCCCGTCTTAGTCAAGTTTTGATCAGTTGCAGATGTCGCATTTGCGACCTTGCGAACTCCGCAAATGCGAAGAATCCATCACAATTGCGAAGACTCTCACACTTATGCAATCATCGCATTTGCGATGAAAACTGCACAAATGCAAACATTGACTTTCCGTAAATGCGACCATTTGATCGCATTTACGATTATTGCCCCCACCTGACCCTCTTCGCAAATGCGAACTCTGGCCTTCCCGCAAATGCGACCTCATGATCGCTAATGTGAACTTATGTTGACCCAAGTACTCTTCGAAAATGTGAGCCTGTCAGGAATTGGGAGTGTTCGCAAATGCGAATACTGATCTCGTAAATGCGAGATCAGAGGCTAGTTACCCGAAATTGCAGACACCAGCTGAGTTCTAAGTCCAAATTCAATCTGTAGCCTATGTGAAACTCACCCGAGTCCTCGGGGCACTAAACCAACTATGCACATAAGTCTAAAGATATGATATGAACTTGATCGCACGATCAATCGCTGAAATAACACCTAGAACTACGAATTGAACACCAAATCAAATGAAATTTTTAGGAAAACTTCAAAACCTCTATTTTCACAATCGGACGTCCGAATCACGTCAAACCAACTCCAATTCTCACCAAATTTGACAAACAAGTCATAAATATAGTATTGGACCTATACTAGGATCTGAAACCAAAATGTGGACTTGAGATCAAAAAGTCAAATATTGGTCAAACATTTCAAATTCATTAAGCCTTAAACTTTCAAATTTCTACAAAATGCCATAACTCGGGCTAGGGACTTCCGAATTTGATTCCGGGCATACGCCCAAGTTCCAAATGACGATACGGACCCACCGAGATTGTCAAAACACGAATCCGAGTCTTTTTGCTCAAAACGTTGACCAAAGTCAGCTCAAATGGATTTCAAGGCAAAATTTCATATTTTTCTCAGTTTTTAACATAAAAGCTTTCCGGAAAGACGTTCGGGCTGCGCACGCAGATCCAGAAAGGCTAAAATCAGGTGTTTAGGGATTTGGAACACAGAATTGGCATAAGATGACTTATCGGGTGATCAAAAAATGGCAAAACTCTCGAATATAAACTCTCTGCTCAGGTATGACCGCACCTGCGACATAATTAGCCGCTTCTGCGAAGACCATTGACCAGCTTCGCCCTCGCACCTGCAGACATCCTACCACTTCTGCAAAACCGCAGGTGCGCATTCCTAAATTGCCTCTGCGCTCCAGATCGCCTCTGCGCCCAAGAATCTGCTTCTCTGGTGCCGCAGATGCGCACTAATTTTCCGCATCTACGGAGACTACCAAGCTCAGCCTTTCACGTACATGCATCTTCATCTTCGTACCTACGACCATCGCACCTCTGCCCAAGGTTCGCAGGTGCGATTACACCAGAACTCAAACCTGTTCACAAACATGAAAACCATTTGTAACTCGTCTGAAACACACTTGGGGCCCCCGAGACCCCGTCCAAGCATACCAACAGGTTCCATAACCTAATACGGACTCGCTTGGGGTCTCAAATCACATCAAACAACATTGAAACTATGAATCGCACCATGAATCGAACTTATGAATTTCCAAATCTTCCAACTTCTATAACTCGCGCCAGAACCTATCAAATCGACCCAGAATGACGTCAAATTTTGTTGGCAAATCCCAAATGAAATAACAGAGCTGTTCCAACTCTCGAAATCGCATTCCGACCCCGATATCACCAAAGTTAAATCTTGGTCAACCTCTCCACCTTTCGAACTTCAACCTTTTCAACTTTTGTCGAAATGCTTCAAGTTACCCTGCAGACCTCCAATTCCAAATCCGGACGCACGCCTAAGTCCAAAATCACCATACGAAGCTGTTGAAATCATCCAAAACTCATTCTGGATCCGTTTACAAAAATGTCAAATTCCGGTCAACTCTTACTGATTAAGCTTCCAAAACTAGAATCCTTCTTCCGATTTGACTCTGAATCATCTGGTAACTGAACTCGACCACGCACGCAAGTCGATACACATAATACAAATTGCTCAAGACCTTATGTCGCCGAACGATAATTAAATTCTCAAAACGACCGGTCGGGTCGTTACATCGCTCCTAGGCCCAAACCTAATATACATAGTGGACGTAAAATTTAAGGTATTTTTTTACTATGTATGTTATAATCATGAAAAGAATTGACTATGTTTTCACCTGCAGCAGTGACAATAATCCGGCAACGTCTCTCTGGGTGCCCATGCATGCCCGACACATATGCCTATACAGGTAACCTAGAACAATTGCACCTCAACTGTAACTAGGTAAATCATCTAGCCGCTCAATATGATGTAGAAATCTCAAGCTGAATAGGTTTCCCGAAGTATTGGGGAACAATACACCACCAAACATCAGCAGCATCAACAATCTCGTGTACAGGTCGATAACCTCTGGCGGTGAATCGTCCGTAATCTCTGCATCCATCACCTCCAGATGCTGTCGGACGGGCGTCAACTACAATCGACTGGCCCCACTCAATGAAATCTCCTCCGCTAGCTGGAAATCGGTGAGCCGTTGCAATATCTACAGGTAATGCAATCCCATATAGTTTCTACGAGCATGCGGGTAAGCTACAGGTAATCCATCAGCCGACAACCCGAAAAGAACCTCCACGTCCTTAAGTGTGATGGTAGCCTCGCCGATGGGTAGATGAAATGTGTGCATCTCCGATTGGCACCGCTCTATCATAGCCGTGATCAACACCTATTCGAACTGCAAGCGGCCGATCTCTATGACCGTATCTTGAAGGCATCTAACTATGCGAGGATGAAGTGGGTAATCCCTAATGAACTCACACGTATCGTCTATACGTCTGGCGCGGAATGTCTGGGACAAACACTGCCTATCCCATATGTATGAAGACCTATGGTTGGCTTGTAGCAACAGTAACCCTAGCGATACAAGTCCGGGATGCACAGGCGAAGCCTCCATGACGATGACTGTAAATTGAACAATATTAATTAAAGTATTTTTCTTTTTAATTTCTTAACATCTTTAAATATATTGCCATATCTTTAATATCAAAATTTATTCGATATTTTTACTATATTGTTACTTAGTTTGATACATTTTCTAAATTATAATTTTATATGTTAATTTATTATTTATGTTGGTTTATCATTTTATATGTTAGTTTATTATTTTATATGTTTGTTTCTTACTCACCTATTTGAGTATAATAGAATTAAATAATTAATTTTCATAACTATACATGATTTAATTATTAAATATTCATATAAAAATACTTAGTTTGACAAATATTATTATTTTTTAATGTTATTTTCTTACGTTTGTTGACTAGAATTCGAGGGAGTTTGTGTTTGAAATATCATCTTTTTCAGATATATTTGTAGGGTTAACAGATAATTAAATGATTAATTTTAATAACTACAGATATACTACGCTAAAAGGCACTACATTTTACTATGCTAAAGGGTACTACATTATAATTACGAGCACTATACTAAAATTACAGGCACAACATAACACTACAGGAAACTAAACAACATTAAAGTCACATATTAATATATGTACAACAATAACATCTAAATAAGATTAATTATTCCTAAAATAATAATTCATCTATTTTACTAATCTTTTAGCACATAAATAATATAATCTGGATAAAAAATAATAAATTGATTTAATCACAAAACAATCACAAAAATGTATATATACCACAGTAAAAATTAATAAATTATCATTTTTTATAAAAACTAAAAACATTAATTATTCATAAAATAACAATTTCTCTATTTTACAAAAAAAATAAAAATTTAGCACACCAACAATATAAAAATAAAAAATTAATTAAATCGCAAAATAGTCACGAAATAACATAGAACACAGTAAAAAACAACTAATAGACATTTTTTATACATGAGTTTTAACCAGTGTTTTAAAAGGCGTTTTCGGGGTGAGCCCCGAGGCGAAGCGCACCAAAAATGCCCTGGGGCAATGGTGTGGGGCGAAAGTCTCAAGAGGCGTATGCTCAACAATTCAGGGTGTACGCCCGGGCGTTCGGGACGCGTTTTTAGTGAGACGTAAGCCCTAGAGATTTTTTCAAATTAAAACAAAATTTGTTGAATAAGTCCTTCATATAATATCCAAATTCTCAAAATTCAGCTTGGTAATTACTCAAAAGTTTCAAAAGGAACTTAAATGTATTAAATGTAAAATCCAAAACCTTTTTTATTGATTGAAGTCCCAATTCATGGTCTTTTTTAATTCTTTATTTTGTCCGCTAGTCTGCTAACATCTCCCAATAGCAACAAATATTCAATTTTATTTTAAAAAAATACAAAGAGAACTCGACTCTCCTTCATAGCAGCAAGTTCAAAGTTCAAATTGCAGGTTAGTCATTCTTTTTGTTCCTCCATGTAGAAAACTTTATTCTTTTTGACTCAAGTTACTTGAGCTTCTAAGTAGCGTATAATAGATTGTCTTGACTAATATATATATATATANGTATAATATATTGTGTTTTCTTATATATATATATATATATATATATATATATATATATATATATAGTTTTCTTCATTTTTATTCAATTTTACCTGTTTATAAATATTTACTGTAATTATATTACTTTATAAAATATTAAAAATTAAATACCAATGAGGCTTACACTTCGCTGAGGCATATGTAAAACGCCTCACGTTACGCCCACGCCTTTTAAAACACCAGTTTTAACAAAAAAATAAATCGGAATACCTCGATTTTAATTTTTTTGAAAGTTGAAGATTTGATGATTTGGAGCTGAAACGAGCACCTCACTACGCAATAATGCCTTAGATACAATACCNGGGGGGACCGTGCTGGAATAAAAAATAATAAAAGGGGGGTCTGCTGGTCGTGTTTGTGAGGAAGGAAGGAGAAGGCACACTTTTTTTTACCCAGTCTTCTTTTTTTTTTTTACCTATTTTGATCGCTTGAGTCCAAAAATATCAGAATTAGGTTTCGAACTCCTCGAAACAACTCTATTTCAAGCATTTATCAAAAACTTAACTCACGTATACTGAGCCACTTACCATTTTATTAGTTGTTAGGTCTAAGCTTTAGATCATGCTAAATTTTTTATGTACTTGCTTTAATAATGTGCAACAAAATTTAAGTTGCAATTGATTATTTCTAGCATCATAACTTGATACTTTTTAAAATCCTATGAATATGCAGGAGAACTATGTGGCAATATCTTAAAGCCTTTTGTTGACAAATGTCTTAACCAAAACGATGTGACAACCACCCTTCTAGAAGCTATGAGATAAATAACAAAATGCTTTTGAAAAGTGGCAATTACATTTTCCACGTTCTTTTCCCTCAGCATGTTGGAACCATGCACATGTGCCTATAAATAGACTCTCAATTAGACAAGAAAATTATCATTAGTAAGTCAAAGAAATAATTCTACTTATTTCCTTCTAATTTCGGTCTTCCTCAACTTTCCTTTGTTGTCTTTCTTTTCATTTTAGTAGTTTAATTTCTTTTGTTCCATTCTTTTAAATAGCTGGGTTTGTTATCTTAATATTTTGTTGATTATTATATCCTCTAAATAAATAGAGGTAGGCTTGTTTAATCCTGGGGAAAATATCACATTGCTGAAATAGTTTCTTAGGATAGTGCCCAGTATGACTCAAGCCAATTCATGTATCTGCTTACAAATAATATTATTGCAGTATTATTATTATTACTATTATTATTATTACTATTATTATTATTATTATTATTATTATTATTATTACTATTATTATTATTATTATTATTATTATTATTATTATTATTATTATTATTATTATTATTTTCCCATGTTATTTCCCCACATTCTAAGAAACTATGGCAAATAACACTGATGCTGAAAATACTACCGATACCGCGAATGTCACGACCCAAAATCCCTAAGGTCGTGACAGCGTCGGACACAAGGTCAGGCAAGCCAAAAACTTAATTAATTGAAATAACTTTCCAGTTTTAACATTTTCGAAATCATTACCTTTTCTTGCATTTCATAATCAAATAAATAAATTTTAGTAAACTTAAATACGACAACACATCAATTCAGTTTAATGAAATAAATACCAACACGTCCCCAGAACCCGGTGTCACAAGTACATGAGCAATTTCTAAGAATTTTACAAATATTACAAATCCTGTCCGAAATATGACTGGACTAGGAAATTTAAAATGAAGCAGATACAGTATGAGGGTGACTCTGTCAGCTGCGGATCGCCTCCGGAAGATGCAGCTCGCCTAACTCTCCGAATCCTCCACATTGCTATGAAAGTACCTGTGCAATAAAATGCACAGCAAGTGCAGCATGAGTACAAAAATAACGTGTACTTAGTAAGTCGCCCGCCTAACCTCAGATAGGTAGTGACGAGAGGTCAAATTAGACTCTTACTAAGGTCCGACAATACAACATATGACAGAATACGATGAAATACAATAGACAAGTAAGACAGTGAGCAACGAGTACATATCAAGTACAGAAATCCAGGTAACCACTAAGAATAATCAACAATGTACACTTTCCTTTTTCCCAAATACATGTCAAGCCAATACCAATAGAATAGTACCAAACAGTCATGCGCACACAAGGGTAAGACAACCGGCCGGAGTCATAAGATAGTCAACCTCTCCATGCACTGCCGAAGGATCGATCGGCACGTCCCAAAAGTGCATCTCTCAACCTCTCTACGCACTACCGAAGGATCAATCGGCTCGTACCAAAAGTGCGGCTCTCAATCTCTCTATGTACTGCCGAAGGATCGATCGGCCCGTCCCAAAAGTAAATCTCTCAATCTCTCTACGCACTTCCAAAGGATCGATCGGCCCATCCAAAAAGTGCGGCTCTCAATCTCTCTATGCACTGCCAAAGAATCGATCGGCCCGTCCCAAAAGTGCATCTCTCAATCTCTCTACGCACTGCCGAAGGATCGATCCGCCTGTCCCAAAAGTGCGGCTCTCAATATAATAATCCTCTTTGTGCACTGCCGAAGGATCGATCGGCCCGTTCCAAAAGTGCACCTCTCAATATAATACGGCTAGCCTGCTCGCGGATCATACATGTGACTCAGGTGCTCATAAGTATACATACACAAATACAGGGTCTTCCTTCTCGCGAATCACTCAAGCGACTCAGGCACCCAAAGTTACACATATCCACAAAATAAATTTGTATTTTATCCAGAAAACCATTTTTCTCAGGAAAATGATAAAGTCTTTATTAAGAGAAACATGAAATATAGGTTTTGAAATCTTTCTTTTTGAAACTCATTTGTCCAGTTTAGTAATAGTCCATGATACATCCCAGTCCAGGAAGACATATATTCACAGCGGAAGTAATTCTCCTTTTAGAGGGTTAACAATATGAACTCTAGTTTTCTTTTAAACTTTAAATCACGTTTTCGGTCATGTTAGCAGTTTAATATTACAGGCAGGGTTACAGGTACACACATAAAGCATGCTAGTGGGTCCTAGGCTACCCGGACACGGCATAATAGTAGCTACGCACGGACTCCCGTCACCTCATGCGTATGTAGCCTCCGAAGATAATAACATGTATTTAATTCACCTAGGGGGACGATTCCTCCCTCACGAAGTTAGAAATGAGACTTACCTCGTGTCGAACCTACTTTCGGGGTCAAGAATGCACCCGAAACTCCAAACTCGTCTCCCAGGGACTCGAACTAGCTACAAGTTACTTAATTATGTTAATAAATGCTAAATGAATCAATTCTAATGCATGGAAGTGAGTTTTTCTAAAGTCTTTCCCCAAAAGTCAAAAATCAAACCCGGACCCGCTCGGTCCAAACCCAAAATTCGGACCAAAACCCGATTACCCATTCGCCCCTGAGCCCGGATATATAAATGGTTTTGGAATCCGACCTCAATTTGGGGTCTAAATCCCCAAATTTCAATATTCTTAGGTTTTACCCAAACTTCCCAATTCCACCATGAAAGCCCTAGATTCTAGGATGAAATCTTGTAAAAAGAAGTTAAGGAGTGAAGAAAATGAGTTAGAAATCACTTACCAGCGTTTTGGAGAAGAAAAAGTGTTTGGAAAATCGACTCTTATGTTGTTGGGGTCTTGAAAAATGAAAAATAACTGAAAATACCACTTATTTATACTCTTCTCAGTCCCCCCACCGCGGTCAATGAAAAAGGGACTGCGGCCGTGCTAGCAAAGTCAAGAAAAACTGAAGAAAACTAAGAAAACTGCAGTGACCTGCTTTAGAATTTTGGCCATAACTTTCTCTACATATGTCAAAATTATGATTTCTTTATCTTTCTGGAACTAGACACGAAGGGATACAACTTTCGTTTTTGAATCATCTCAAAATTTATTGTAGATCAAACTATATAGGCCTCCGAAGTCGAACCAGTGGCCCAACTCTTCTACCGCGGACCGCGAAAACATGACCGCGGCTGCGAAGCCCCCCACTACCGCCAGCACAAAAAGTATCGCGGACCGCGGTGGTGGGTTTCAAAGATTTGACTTCTCTGACCTGCAACAGCTATATGTTAAGCCTAAGGTCATCCTGAGACCTACCCGGAACTCATCCGAGCCCTCGAAACTTCAAACCAAACGTACCAAAAAGTCCCAAATCATTCCACGGACTTGCTCGAGCCTTCGGAACACCCAAAACAACGCTAAAACTCAGAATCACACCTCAAAATCCCTAAATTCAAACTTAAGAACTTAAGTTCTTGAATTCGATAACAATGCGCCGAACCGACCTATGCTACTCGGAATGACATCAAATTTTGCGAGCAAGTCATATTCGACATTACGGACCTGCTCCTACTTCCGAAATCGCATTCCGACCCCGATATCAAAATTTCCACTTCTGGTCGGATTCTTCAAAAAAAAGCCTTCAAGTTTCTAACTTTAGCCAAATGACTTTAAAATAACCTACGGACATTCGAATTCACTTCTGATCGCGCTCCCAACTCCAGAATCACCGTACGAAGCTATTCCTGGACTTGGAATCCCAAACGGACATCTATGACACTGAAAGTCCTTCCAATCCAAACTTATGAAATTTCTTCTAAAATGCTAACTTCTGCAAATATACACCGAAACGCTCCTGGGTCATCCAAAACCCGATCTGGACATACACCCAAGTCCGAAATCATTATACGAACCTGCTGGAACCTTCAAATCCTGGTTTTGAGTTCGTTTGCTCAAAATTCCAATCTTAATCAATTTCTTCAACTTAAGGCTTCCGAAATGATAATTTTCCTTCCAATTTGACCCCGAACTTCCTGAATTTCAACTCCGAACATACGCATAAGTCATAATACCTGAAATGAAGTCGTTCATGACTTCCAACCGCTGAACGACGCGCTAGACCTCAAAACGACCGGTCGGGTCATTACATTCTCCCCCACTTAAACAGACGTTCGTCCTCGAACGTGCCAAGAACTTCTCTTGAGTTATCTGAAATCACTGTTTCACACCTCGTGCATCTACCTGTGTTTCCACAACCCAGGTGAAGATATAAGCTTTGATAAAATCTGAAGATAACCTCCCTTATCCCTACAACAAATTCCGAACTCAATTCCAACATCGGAAATTCTCTGCCAGGCCCTTTTCTGATATATGAACACCGTATTAACTACCACACAAGGCACCAGAACACAACTGCGTACATTTGCTGAATCGGCACCATACACTGCATAGTCCATAATCTAACCACAATGATGCTCCCTGAACCTTAGTAGCCAGAATTCTATGAATTTGATGCTCTCAATGCACTTTAAAAGATATATACATACATCCTGCTATAATGCTGACGATACCATCACAACGGAGGAGATGTGCAGAAATTCATAATCAACTGCAGAGTTAACAAATCCTTGAATACCTCATCGTACCGATCCCTTGTCCAATAATTTCGTCTCACCTAGTATGAATTGTTCAAATAGCAAATCATCCCAGACTTGAACAGCAATAAATGCCAAAATGCGCCAATAGGCCACAACTCGAACATGATACATAAGAAATGACTCAAAAAAGGACTACTCAACTCATGCAACTAGTATAAACTTTCCTTAGAAAAATAGGAAGTAAAACACAAGGAAAAATAATTATAGGAGCCCTACACAACATCACACTGTTGCGGTGTGCAACCTGATCCAAATAACATACCTGTGGCGGCGTGCCACCCGATCCCAAATAACATCATCGTGACGGCGTGCCACTCGATCCAAATAACATCATCGTGGCGGCGTGCCACCCGATCAAAATGACATAAAACTCACGTAAGGAAAAATATACAGTGCTGATTTGCTCACTATTACAATTTACTGAATATTGATCATAAGCACGTTAAGTGCATAATACCATCCTGGGGAGACTGATAAAGTCGTAGGCTACATAACTCAAGCACAACTGAGGTGCGATGTATATATATACACTCTAGATCTCAGGAGCTATTCTGCTCACATAACATCCCTACCACGCGGGACCTCAACACATAGGAAATTATCAAGTCGTTTCACAACTCGTACGGCACAATCACAATAACATATAAATTCGACAAAGACGGAACAACACCTGCTGTTCTAATACCTCTCCATGATAAGCGCTCTACTAAAAGGAACATGCCTGGCTCATACGAAGCCCATAATCATATTTAAATCCATCCACAAACATTGAGCCACCTTGCTTGCACCAACAAGCTAATAGATTTTGCCTGGGTCAACATTAACCCATCTTCCCTCATAATACACGATAACAACCATCATCACCGGGACTAACACCCCATAATCCATAATCAACTGAACCGAACGCCCTCCAGGCGTAAATTCTCAATTAAGCAATATTGCACTTCTTTATACTCAGTCCAAATGTGAAACCCATCAAGTGACTACATGTCACACTTTATACAATCTTTTCGCGGTCATGCTTCCACGACCTTCCACACAAGGCAACAAGTCTGCCCATCTTGAACACCGACCACACTAAGGCCGCAAAACACATCGAGAACCCATGACCAAGGTACGAAACCTCTTTCACCGAATATCAATCTCAGGTGACACTGAAGATAACACCAGCTTACTCTGAACTTTCAAATCACTTTGTCTTGCTCTTCCGATCTCATGACATCCTTATAAATATCGGACCTCAATCTCGATTCTTACTCCTAGTTACATATCGCTTCCAGCACCTAACATACCAACATGAGGTAGCGCAAGAATTCCATCATAACTTCTGAAACACCAATAGGGTGAACACTTCATCATATAGAAACATTTTACTTAACTCAATTCAAGAGTACCATCTCAACACACGAGTGAATTCCCATTATCACCCAATCATGCAAATCCTTAAGTAGTAGTCTATACCAACATAACCCTTTCGGGGGTCCGCCTATACCTGACAGGCCATAGCACTCAAATGCTCCCACATGAGATCCGTTAAGACGGCCGACAAGTCCTGCACACACCGGCACAAACCACATGCATAACTAAATCACATCAAAGGAACCGATCACTGCCGCAAATGTGCCAATTCAACTATGGCTAATCAATCTATCTTCTTTTAATCATCTTCAATTGCCTCAGGAATAATAACAACTTCCTTCAACCCATAGCAACTCAACCCTCACTCATCCCGAGTGACCTTGATTCACGAGACTACGCTGCCCAAATCCCGCAACCCGTCTCATACCCTTCTGATAATTCTTTTCTTTAATCCGGAGTCTATTTCTCTTACTCCTCCAATGCTATCATGCGTGCTGAAACATATCATAGAAATTTCCAACCATCCTTCCTTTTTCTTAGAGATTACTCTGCAAAAGCTCGATTCTCGATCATAATGCTGCCTGAAATCCTTAAACGCCGCATTCTTAACTTTTGAACTCACTAGAACTGCTATTGAGAGTCACCCACTCCGACTGGCCCCGAATACAATCAACTCCAAGGCTCTCCTAGCACAGGAAAACCCTTTTCAGTGAAACACGTGACTGAGTCACTAACCTGACAACTCATCTATGCCTTAAGCAAAATTCTGGATCTTCCAGAGCCTAACCCTGGCCCGACAGGGCCAACTTTTGCACACATTCATCAAATCCCACGCACAATCAGCATTTTACTCCTTTCCCTTAGCTGAAACAGCTTGCCAACACGTCGACAATTCGCAACCCTATGAGAAGACAACCCTACTGCAGATGGTGGGAATTCCCCATTAGCCTGAAGCCACTCCTTGTACCACTCTAGACCCTGCTGAGACCCTTTCTCCTTTGATAACACGATCCCTGCCAACCGCATTCTTCAACACTTCTTCTCGATACTCTGACCCCACGCAACCGAAGAAACCATAGCACCGCCGAAACTAACACATTCCTTCCGATCGATGATGATGACTACACGTCACAGGTGCATATCCCACCTCACTTGAAGACACCCAGCCTTACTACTTTATCAACTCCAACCAGGCCATTCAGAATCCAAATTCCTTTCCTCTACCGGAACAAAAACACTGAAATCTCGAAATCAAACTCTGAGAAGACCTTCCTTCAACCATTCATCACCCCCAACGTACGGGCAAGCTATCTATAGTCATATCAACACCGCGCGACAATCAAGTGCAAACATGATCACCACCCGAGCACGGCCTTAAGGCTCCCAGAAACATAGCTACTGAGTTGAAATAAGACATTGCCCTTTTGCAGGGCCATAACAACAACCACGACCATTTACACATGGAATCATCTCGGATTACATTTGTAGCACCATTCCTATTCCTCAAATTCCTGATCCATAGCAAGCGCTTCGCGACGCGTAAGATTGAGTAGGAATTAACATAGGCATAAGCCTCAAAGGAATCAACTCGCACGATGAAGAATCAAGAAGGGAAGTACTCCTAACATCCATGTAGCCTCTCGAAGATAAGTACAGACCTCTCCATACCGATCCGAAAGACTCTACTAGACTTGCTCGTGACTCGTGAGACCTATAGAACCTAGCGCTCTAATACCATGTTATCACGACCCAAAATCCCTAAGGTCGTGATTGCGCCGGACACAAGGTCAGGAAAGCCAAAACATTAATTAATTGATATAACTTTTTAGTTTTAACATTTTCGAAATTGTTACCTTTTCTTGCATTTCATAATCAAATAAATAAATTTTAGTAAACTTAAATACGAAAGCACATCAATTCAGTTTAATGAAATAAACCCCAACACGTCTCCAGAACCCGGTGTCACATGTACATGAGCAATTTCTAAGAATTTTACAAATATTACAAAGCCTGTCCGAAATACGATTGGACCAGGAAATTTAAAATGAAACAAATTAAGTATGAAGGTGACTCTGTCATCTGCGGATCACCTCCGGAAGATGCAGCTCTCCTAAGTCTCTGAATCCTCCACATTGCTATGATAGTATATGTGCAATAAAATGCACAGCAAGTGCAGCATGAGTACAAAACAACGTGTACTCAGTAAGTCGCCCGCCTAACCTCAGAGAGGTAGTGACGAGAGGTCAACTTAGACTCTTACTAAGGTCCGACAATACAACATATGACAGAATACGATGAAATACAATAGACATATAAGACAGTGAGCAACGAGTACATATCAAGTACAGAAATCCAGGTAACCACTGAGAATAATCAACAATGTACACTTTCCTTTTTTCCCAAATACATGTCAAGACAATACCAATAGAATAGTACCAAACAGTCATGCGCACACAAGGGTAAGACAACCGGCCGGAGTCATAAGATAGTCAACCTCTCTATGCACTGCCGAAGGATCGATCG